>KK120499.1:63942-105859 GCA_000611955.2 Stegodyphus mimosarum | reverse complement strand
TTTAGGGATGGCACAGTTTTTAGAATTTAGGGAAATTTTCAGAATTTCGTATCTGCAGAGACAGCAACAGGCAGCAAAATGGCTAATCCTGCTTCTCCCTTGGCAACCACTTAAAGGCTGATAGCATGATCCTAGCCAGCATAAATACAACATTATGTATTTATGTTGGATGTACATTATATGAAAAAGTGTCATGGAAGAATCTCAGCAGGAGAAAAAAAGCATTTACAGCACACCTTCTTTCTTTTTTTAAATAATATAATCTTCACTCCTAGATTTTGTAAGGGGAGGTTTTTTTTATTATTATTTTTTTTTATTTATTCATTTATTGGCTGGTAGCACAAAGGTCCAGATACTAGCTCGTTTTAAATATTGCATGTCTGGATTTCCAACTTTGTAATGTACTAACATAGCCAAATATTAGCATAGAAGTATTTTCAGCAAGTACAACCTCATGTCACTTCATATATCACTGTCATAAGTTTAGAGTGCTGAGGGGGGGGGGAAAACCGAAAAAGAACAATGAGTCTTAAGTCTGGATTCTATACATCATGGCATTCCCAAGCCTTAAAAAAAAAATTAATAATCTAAAAAATCACAAAAAATAAAGTTTAAAAACAAAAATGGTATTAAATAATAAATTTAAAATTTTTGTACTTTGTTTGATTAATTTTAGTAGAATTATAATTAAAATTATTGTATTTTTCTGTGCAATGTAGCGCAAGACAAATTTTTAAGAGAATGCTATTCTGGAAAAGTAAGAATACAGGGGCACGTGCATTTAACATTGAGTAAATGGCTACCTTGGTAATTTGTATTGAAATTGAATAAATGTAATTGACCACTACGTTAGCTGTAACCACAATTTCACACTATTATTGCTTTCCAGTAATTTCAAAAAACAGAAATTACTAGAAATACCTCGTGGCCAGTTGAAAACTATAAAAGTCTAGAGAGAGAGAGAGAGCATCGGAGTTCAGCTGCTTAGTTACTGTTGCTGCAAGTTGTTTAGTTCTGTGTGAACGGAGATATCAGAGTTAGCTTTCTCTTTAGATGCACTTTGCATTGCATTGTTTTTAACCTTCTGAAGAGTTGAAAGTGTAACTACTGATTATACAGTGTGAAAATGTGAACACTTGTAAGTATATTTCTGTGGAAAATTCCAGAATTCTGAAATATTTCTTTTGATAAAAATAAATTTTATTAACCTATTATTGGACTTGTGCATTCAAACTATTATGAACCCGTACGCACGAAGCAATACACACAGCTCAAATCAAAAGATAATCCAGCTTTGGTACCTAAAACTGGGAAGACACTGAGTATATTGGCTCAGTGGATTTACAAGTGATGGCATTAATTGGGTCAAACAATTTGAAAGTTAAGATTGCAGGAAATTAAGAAATTTCCTGGAACCAGACCATTGTAGCTTGCTTGCAACATATCACTGGATTTTCTGTGTCTGCTTGCCTGAAACTCAAAAACTGACATTTGACATATGTTTTCTGAAAATTAAGGCTTAAAATATTACAGTATAGTAGCTTGTTTAGAATGATATAATTTTTCTGTCACCCAGCTGTTTGTAAGCAATGAAAGCATCTTGCAAAATTACCCTAAGCCACCGTAAGTAAAGTCATGTTTTCATTCAATTGTTGCATAAAACTACATTCAAAATATTTTCATTTTATTTTCACAACAGCAAAATTCACCTCATATTGTTTACATAAACTGAAAAAGGTACTAACATGGTTCTTTCATTAAAATAAAAACTGCATGAAGTGTGAGATACCTGTATTTACCAGAAAGGAAATAAGTTTATTACTGTTTTTACTATTGCTGGGATATAAATAAATTTCACATTAGCAGGAACCATACAGCTAAAAATTTTCTAAATAGTGTTATCACACATGAAACATATTTTTTTGATGAAAAGAAACAATACCTTTTTTTAATCTGCCTAAAAAGATTTCTGATTTCTAGGTTGACTAAAATAAAACAATGAGAGTCAGAGAATGCAAGTGAATGTAATAGCGGTGTGTTGTGTTTGAATTATGATTCCCCAGCATACAGCTGGATGTATATATGTATAATATATACATTCTGTTAATAAGCCAAAAGTAATAATTCAGTATCACAACCCAGAGACCCAGAGAGAACACACACCTCTAACATATTTCAGAAGTAAGACACTACCTACTGGATGATAACCCTAATATTTACCCTCGTGCACCACGACTGTCAAAGAAGGGGCAGGTTTTGATTTGAAATTTGAATGCATGTGGACTGTATTCTAGAACTCTTATGATGGTACATAAGAATGAAAAGCACAAGCAAAATTTTATAGTCCCAAGTTTCACAGTCTACTTCAAAAATTCTCTATACCGTTATAATTTTATTCCTGAAGAAACTGAAAGAGGCTAGTATTCAACTTTAGCAATATCCAGATTACCAATTCAAGTAATTAACAAAATATCTGAATTATTGGAACCAAATGTAGCAGATATAAAATCACTAAGACAATGTGAGATGAATATACAATAAAAAGCAGAACAGATACTTAAGTTAGATCTAGAAATTGAAGGTTTAATTCCTGAAGTGTTGGATCACAAATGTGAAGTTGAGAACAATCAAGAGTGTGAAAACGAAAGTCCAGAAATATTTCCAGAATTCAGGTAGGAATAAGGCATATTTAAATGAGAGAAAAAATTTGCCAAAACTTCATGCAGTACTTTTTTTAAGAGTGATTTTGAGAAGTTTCAGAAATTTTGGGCACTGTCTGAGAATGCGATTCCAAATTTGAATGCCATACAGTCTGATTGGTTGAAATGTTATGTAAGTGCATGTCTCATTAGCATTATGCAAGAATCATGTGAGAAAGATTCATTTTGAAATGAATGCAGTTGACAGAGATTTATTATAAGCAGGTACTAATTTTAGGATTGAAAAGGAAAACAGTCAAATTCAAAAGATGAATTAACCTTCTGAGCGGGACTTTTTTTTTTAATCTGCTCATGAAGACTTGTACTTAAATAGCATTTATTAGCTAAATTTTTATAATTACTTATTTTAGTCTCTGTTTTCATAAACTTCCATTCATTAAGCTGGTATTTACATTATTAAAGAAAGTAGGAAAGCAAAATATTCTAAATTATAATAAAATATATATCATGTGAGAAAAATCTGATGCCTGGAGAAAGGTGGGCATACCACTGAGGGGACTGAGCGGCTGCTGCAAATTTGATATATTAAAATTTTATAAAATAATTCAATATTACACACACATAGATATAACTACAGAACAAAAGATTCAGACTCATCAGCGATTCTGGTTTTCGGATTTTTCCAGGCATTAGATCATCAGTTTAAATCTAGCTTTGTTTAAATTACAAATTTACAAAAAATCAAAATTTAAAAAAAAAAAGCTTACTGTTTATTTGTTTACTTTATTTGTTCAATGTAAGTTCTTTACGTTGCTTTTTTTTTTTTTTTTTTTTTTTTTTTTTTTTTGTAATTCTATAGACAGGCATAACTTCTTGTTCAGTTATAATGTTCCATTGTTCAAATCCTGTAATTGTTGTGTCAAGAATCCCAAGACTTAATAATTGAAATTTTTTTTTTTTTTGTTTTCAATAACCTCTCTGTCACTCTCTTCACTATCAGTAGCAGTACTTTCTGAATCTAGAACCATACCACAGATTTTGCCGTCCATTAATTGATTGAAGATTGGAGCATCGTCATTGCAACTGAAAAGTTCTGTTATATCATCTTCATTTATTACCACTTCTCCACATTTGTTTACAAAATTCATCAATTGGAAAGTTTCACTTTGGGTTTCTGATAACCAAAAACCTTCAAATTCATGGCTATCGTCTTCATCATCCTCACCATGAAATATGGTAGCTTGCCATAAATTATGCCAAGCATTTTTTAAAGTATTTGGAGACACATCTCCAATTATGTTGCGATACTCCACACAGCAGATTTTATGTCAAATTATTTCAGAAATTCTTGAATAGTGTTGCCATTATTCAAGATATTTAACATAGATTTTTAAAATGTTACTTTATATTTGTATTTCAGCGCATGCACTATTCCGATAGCCAAAGGTTGAATGATAGGTGTACAATTTGGAGTACAATTATAATATGGATAAATTATCTTTCACTATAAGTATGACCTGAACAGTTATCTACAATTGGGACAATTTTTGAGTCATCATTTAAACCAACAGAATTCAAATGTTGCCGTGCCTCGGGTATGAAATGATTTTCAAACCAATCATTCATTAACGCTTGTGCCATCCACGCTCTTTTATTTGCACGATATACAACGAGGAAAACCTTTACTCCTTTAAATGCACAAGGTCATGTATTTTTTCCAATTATGAAAAGTTTAGACTCGTGCATTTCTGCAGCATCTGCCCATGCTAAAATTGATAGTCTTGCTTTGGAATCTTTGATACAAGTTTAAGCCCTTATCTGTAGAGATTGCCAATGTATTTCGTGAAACATACTGCCAGAAAAGACCAGTTACATCGGCATTCTAAATCTGTTCTGGTGACAACTTTTCAATGTTAATGAGTTTAATGAATTCATCTGCAAATAGTTCATCAGCTTCAGTTTCAGCTGAAGCTTTTCCACCTCAGTTTTTTAAATTGCCTTAAACCATGGCAATTTTTAAATTTGATTAACCAACCTGCCGAATATGTGTGCTCAGTTTTTAGGTTAATTTCTTCATGAAATATTTTGGCTTGAGCCATTAGCATTGGACCTGTCAATGGCACGCCCTCCCTGCGACGCTGTCTGACACATTCAATCATCACTTTGTCATGACCGTCACTTTCAGCATAACAAAAAATTTTTCTGTTATTCATTGCGAGTGAGGTGCCAAAATCCACAAAAAATTCAAAAAGTTCTTTTCCGTTTTCTTATGTTACATACAGTTAGTTGACTTTCCAATGCCACACCCCTCGCATAATTTTGAGAAGGATTACTTTATCCATTTTTTGCAGCAATTCCATTTTTTCTTTAATGAGCATCGAAACATGCTTTTGCTTTATAGATCCTGTTGCACCTCCAGAATTAGAAACTCTTTTTGACATAATCGGAAGTTCAAACTTTAATTTTCATAAAACTGCTGCAATAACAACAGCCTGCAAAAAATAATAAGCTGAATCAAATGAGAAAGTTAAGGAACAGCATAATCTACTATATTAACTGAAATTCCTTTGGAATCAGTAAAGTATAATTTTAGCCTAGCTTAAAAGCATATGCTATACATTATTGGCTATATACCATGAGATTGGTGACAAAAAACACGTTGTTCCACTAAATTTCGTCTTGCTTCTATTGTACACTGAGACAATTAAGAATGAATTATATTAGTTTAATTATTTATTATACTGACATTTATTTCTTACACATGCTTAATGCTTATCTGAGTCCTGAATAAATAAATTTCCACACATAAATAAGGTTTATCGAGAGCCGGCGCTAGATATCTTACCACCTGATGCAGTCTCTGCGGGTCCTAAATTCTGCTACCAAGTGTCTAAGTTTTAAATTTTTCCCTTCTCTAAATTTTAAGTGTCAGTGTTTTCCCTAAATTCTAAAAATTTTGTCATCTCTTAATTTTGTTGCTCAGTGCGTCTCTAAATTCCAAAAATTTTGCCTTCCCTAAATTCTGCCACGCAGTGCGGCCATACGAGCTCTGGCACCGGCTCTGGTTTTAATGTGAATAACAAATCAGTTATTCTTAATTCAAATAGCACTAAATGCAATGCAATCTTTTATCCTATGAGTATCATTAACAAAATCTAATTTTTGCATATGGAAAGAAAGTTTTGTTAAATATTTCCTTGTCAAATGAGTTTGTTAGTAAAAAATTTGTTAAAGTTTTACAAAATATGAAATTAATAATAAAACAAATTTCAAATCTGGGCTTCCAGATGCACATGTTCGGGTGGAAATGTTCAATATTCAAAATTTGATGGCTCTAGGTACCGTTGTTTTATCACAATGCAAGAAACATATATACATTTATGAAGATTCTTCATTATGTAATTTCTTTAAATATAATACAGGGTGATAATATTTGGTGGCAACAATTTGAAAAGTGAAACAACGCTTTTAGTGAATCAACACAAAATGCCAAAACGAAACTAAAAATACTTCTGGGCAAGTTGCCCCTTTGGATTGGAAAAAAAAAGGGGCTGGAAGTGGTTTTGAGGTCCAGATTTTAGATCATTCCAGATATTGGACATCCGGATATCAGACTCTGTACTGTATCATAAACAGAAATACAACAAATTTCTTTGGATTCAACATAATATGCATAAAAAAATATAAACTGAAAGAAAAATTTTTTGAATGTTACTTTCAAACGCTTTTTCAGTTTCCTCATGATGTACTTGTTTTCAATCTGTTCATGAGACTTGAACTCACAGAAAGTATGATGAAGATCATGCAACAACGATTCCAAAGCAACATAATCCGAAAAGTCAGTACAAGTTAACTAAGATGATGCAAAAAATACACAATTACAACTTAATGTTTTCATAATTCATGAAATAAAAATATCTATCATAATTTTAAAACTGAATAAAAACACTCTAACATACTAGCAACAACAACTAAGTGAACATAACACAGGATAAGTTTCAATTACAATTAGTCAATTCATACATAATACAGGACAATTAGTTTCAATATTTCTGTTGTTCACTTTTCAGAATTTCTAAAAATGTGAAAAGGAAAATGTTTTTATTTTAAAACAATTTGTCTCAATATCCTAAATTATGTTTTATGAAATTGCTAAAATGCAATTTCATTTAGAGAAGGAATCTCAAAAGTGATCGATATAAGCCCCTAGTGGTCAATTTCAGCTAAGGGGTCAATGGAAAAATAAATTAAAAGTAACTATTGATATAGATAACTAATTTGTGACAACTTAATTCTGAAATTATTTTGATACTATTATATAGTATATTTACTTGGAAGTAAGATGAAACACTCTCTATTATTTTAGTTACTGTTAATTGATGGTAGATTGGTTTATCCCCTTGATAAGTCAATTAATCTGCTATCAATAACAATAACTGATTTTTCAATACTTAAAACGTTTACTTTTGATTTTGGCATTTTTGTGAATTAGTTTTTCCTTAACTATGTTTAAAGCAAGGAGGACTGAAAATTCTACAATTTTTTTAAATTCTGAAATAATACC
Organism: Stegodyphus mimosarum; assembly: GCA_000611955.2. Lineage (NCBI taxonomy): Eukaryota > Metazoa > Arthropoda > Arachnida > Araneae > Eresidae > Stegodyphus > Stegodyphus mimosarum. The sequence continues at coordinate 98,635 of KK120499.1, read as the reverse complement.
TTTTCAATATGTTTTTAAATTTAATTTCCGTTGCTTGGAGATGTAATATGGAGAGTTTTCTTTTTATAATTTATAGTGAATTATTGCTTTATTACTTTGCAGCTTTAGCACAAGTTTTGGGCTTATTAATTTACTTTTAATTACTTTTATTATGAATATAAATTCAAACTAATAGCAGCTTTAGTGCTATTTTAATAACAGCCTCCGTATATTATATCTCCAAGAAACTTTGTAGTTTCGTCGCCAATTTAGGCTAAACTTTCTTGAATAGAAAACTAATTATTATAACAACCCTTTTACTTCCATCTCTTAATATATACTTGCATTCCAGTCATTTGGTTTTAAAATTTCGAAGGCAAGTTGGTTAATTTCTCCTTACAAGTTTGATTTTTAAATTTCTTTTTTACTACAGTTTTTAATTTTATGGATTATTTCTTTTAAATTCTTATGATGTTTTAAAATTTGTTCTTGAATCTACTTCTGTTATGTTTTAAAATTTGTTCTTGAATCTACTTTTGTTTTTACTTTTGTATTTGAAATGAAAGGAGAGTGTAGGGGATGTCTTCTAAAGTAAGCGTCTCGTTCAGATTAATTGTGTTCTTAGTGAAAATTTTTTATCTTAGAGATTATTTGCTTTTTAACAGGATTCTTTTGGTTCAGTGACTAATATCTTTATTTTGATTAAGTATCAATTAAGTGATTTGAATCTTGCAAATAATTTGATCCTTACTTGGAAGTAAGATGAAACAGTCTCTATTATTTTAGTTACTGTTAATTGATGGTAGATTGGTTTATCCCCTTGTAAGTCGATTAATCTGCTATCAATAACAATAACTGGTTTTTCAATACTTAAAACGTTTACCTTTGATTTTGGCATTTTTGTGAATTTGTTTTTCCTTCACTGTGTTTAAAGCAAGGAGGACTGAAAATTCTATAATTTTTTTTTAATTCTGAAATAATACCTTTTCAATATGTTTTTAAATTTAATTTCCATTGCTAATATGGAGAGTTTTCTTTTTATATAGTGAATTATTGCTTTATTACTTTGCAGCTTTAGCGCAAGTTTTGGGCTTATTAATTTACTTTTAATTACTTTCAATATGTTTTTAAATTTAATTTCCGTTGCTTGGAGATGTAATATGGAGAGTTTTCTTTTTATAATTTATAGTGAATTATTGCTTTATTACTTTGCAGCTTTAGCACAAGTTTTGGGCTTATTAATTTACTTTTAATTACTTTTATTATGAATATAAATTCAAACTAATAGCAGCTTTAGTGCTATTTTAATAACAGCCTCCGTATATTATATCTCCAAGAAACTTTGTAGTTTCGTCGCCAATTTAGGCTAAACTTTCTTGAATAGAAAACTAATTATTATAACAACCCTTTTACTTCCATCTCTTAATATATACTTGCATTCCAGTCATTTGGTTTTAAAATTTCGAAGGCAAGTTGGTTAATTTCTCCTTACAAGTTTGATTTTTAAATTTCTTTTTTACTACAGTTTTTAATTTTATGGATTATTTCTTTTAAATTCTTATGATGTTTTAAAATTTGTTCTTGAATCTACTTCTGTTATGTTTTAAAATTTGTTCTTGAATCTACTTTTGTTTTTACTTTTGTATTTGAAATGAAAGGAGAGTGTAGGGGATGTCTTCTAAAGTAAGCGTCTCGTTCAGATTAATTGTGTTCTTAGTGAAAATTTTTTATCTTAGAGATTATTTGCTTTTTAACAGGATTCTTTTGGTTCAGTGACTAATATCTTTATTTTGATTAAGTATCAATTAAGTGATTTGAATCTTGCAAATAATTTGATCCTTACTTGGAAGTAAGATGAAACAGTCTCTATTATTTTAGTTACTGTTAATTGATGGTAGATTGGTTTATCCCCTTGTAAGTCGATTAATCTGCTATCAATAACAATAACTGGTTTTTCAATACTTAAAACGTTTACCTTTGATTTTGGCATTTTTGTGAATTTGTTTTTCCTTCACTGTGTTTAAAGCAAGGAGGACTGAAAATTCTATAATTTTTTTTTAATTCTGAAATAATACCTTTTCAATATGTTTTTAAATTTAATTTCCATTGCTAATATGGAGAGTTTTCTTTTTATATAGTGAATTATTGCTTTATTACTTTGCAGCTTTAGCGCAAGTTTTGGGCTTATTAATTTACTTTTAATTACTTTCATTATGAATATGTTATATATATGTATATATATAACTAAGTTATATATACAGAAAATTCAGCTGATATTTATTGTATGGCTCTGCTTGGTTTCTGTCTGAGAAAATCGCCAAGTAGTTGGTATCGTGAAATCAGGAAGCCCGCTGCACGAAATAGGTTTTCCAGTAACCCTAATGTAGATAATGTTAGCAAAACTCGCATTGGGGAAAATCATGCAAATATTGCTAAATGTGTTGTGATAAGTTGAGATTTTGGCTATTTTTTGTAATAGTAACCCTTTCGTATGGACCGGAGATTTTACATTGCTGTGTTAGGTTGCACGTCCATAATGTTTTATGAAAGTGGTGCCTGAAAGGTCGTCTGAATGTTTGCTTAGTGTTATAAATGTATATCTTCTTCAGGAGACGACATTAATTTCAGACTGCTGGAAGGCATATAATTGCCTTTCAGATGAAGGTTTTGGACAAACAACTGTAAATCATAGAGTGGAATTTGAGAATCCGGATACTGGTGCTGATATTAATAAAATAGAAGAAACGTGGAGTGCAATTAAACATGGTTTAGCCAGGAAGAAAATGAAGGATGGCTTGCACTATTACTTGGCCGAATATGTGTGGCGCAAGAAGGAGCAAGGGAAAAAAATGCATTCATGGCTTCTTGGACACTATTACCCGTGTTTATCCGAAATTAACAGCGGATGAGCCAAAACCACCAAAAATTTAATCGAATTGCTTATGTGGAAGATGGAGGAGGTGCTGGTGGAAGGTGACATATGCACGTGAAGAAAAGGTCTGTTAAAAAATTTATGTTTTATTTATTTATATTTATCGGTATTCCTGTATTAATTTTTCTTAAAAGATTTATTGTTTAATGTTTTTATGTTACGAAATTTGCATTTTTGGTTATTTATCACTCTTTGTTTGTGTAATTTTGGTTATTTGTTCGTATCTGAGTGTTAAGACAGCGGCGAATTTTTTCAGGTTAACATGATAGTTTTAACTTTGTTTCAGCTTTCTGATTTTGTTTAAGCAAAAACAGATTGATGTGTACACGGAGAAAGTTAAATTAGTACGCAGTGCCTAGTTTGTGCAATTCTGGAATTTTTTAAAGTTAAAATAGGTCGATCTGTACATAGATAAATTACTGCACAACGGCTAGTTTGTGCAATTCTCTGATTTTTTTTAACCCTCTAACCGGCCTAGAATGTTTTTGTGATATGTGTAAAAACGTATATATACATGCATATTAAATATGTCAAAGAAATTAAGGCAATATATTAAAAAAGTACACAAATCCAGGTATAAAATACCAGGAGAATTTTTACATTAAAATCAAGAAAATATTTTTTCTCATAATAGTTTTGGGAAATTTGTGATTTCTTAGCGAAAACCCTGGCCTGTCAGGGGGTTAAGTTAAAATAGGCCAATGTGTACATGTACACCGAGTTTTATGCAAGTGTTTGATTTCTTGTTTTTGTTCAGTGTAGTGGGTGGAAGGATCGGCAACACCATTTTGAAATTGGTCCCGATGACCAATTTCAAGATGGTGCCGATCTCGATGTTAAAAAAAAAAGATTTGCCAAGCTATACCATAAAGATTAACCAAAAATTCATTAATTTTATTTCATATTTGTTGTAACAGTGTATATAAGCAAAGTGAAATCAACTGCAGTAGTTTTATCTAATTGAACCTTTCATTCTAAAGCAGTGTAGATTATAATATATAACGTATATATTATAAGTTCAAACACAATTTAAAATAACAATTGCCTTTTTTAGTATTCTTTTTTTAATGTAGGTGGGTAGGAAGAGGTTTTAAGTGGATTTAGAGATTTCTTTTTAAAGTCAGTTTTGATCCTTTGTAAATTTTACGACATATGATTTATTAAATCACTACTTCAAAATAAAAGTTTCAACTAAATTTATTATTGGAATATGAATTTTATTTTCCCCATAAAATTTGACATTTTAAAATCAGAGTTTATTATTTGGATTTTTGACAAATGCTGAAATAACACAAAATTTAGAAAATCAGGATGAGATATATGGAATCTAAAAAATAATAAATACCGTGAAACAAACAATTTAAAAATAACATACATAAAATAACTTTTTTTTATTGAAGTATAAAATTGTGAAATAGGAGGAAATGCATAAAAAATTGAAAGGTTCTTGAAGAAGTCAAATAACTTTACTTAGCCCTGACTTATAATGTAGTACAAAAAATACATAAACACTAAATTGACTATTAACTTTTCATATTATTTTTTACATACAAAAATAAATAAATAATGAAAGCTGCATGCAATAAGCTTTATAATGACTACTACTTTTCCATGACAAAATCTTTCTTAATAATAATAAATCGAATTTTTGTTCTCAACTGTCTATAATCATGTGTTAGATAAATTGATTTAAAAATTACATTACATTAGTAAATAACATTTTATGCAATTAACTAAAATAAGCCTTAAAGATGCTACCTTATTTATCTATTTTTAAATTCAAATGAAGTCTTTTTTAATAATATTCACTACACATAATAACTGGAAGAATTTTCCATCCAATGATAAGATTAACAACTTCCTCCACAGATGAAAATACTAGGCATTTTATGTTTTGTTTCTAAAAAAAATGTTTTGTAATTATATATATCAGATGATGTAATTATATATATTAGAAAGTAGTATTATAACATGACAAACCTATTTGGTCAAGAATTTTATGCAAAGAGCAGCAAAATTAAATTTAAAGATTAGAAAAAGAAGTAAAACTTTAAAAGCAACTGCATAAAAATTAATTTGATACCTTAGGTTATTTTTACACTCTGGAACTAAGGTATCAAATTTACTTTCAGGTGATTGCTTTTAGAATTTTACTCCTTTTTCTATATCAGCTAAACTTATATTCCTCATAATGCAAACAAAAATTCATTATTAAAATCCAAACGATTAAAGAAAAATAAACAAAAGCATGTTACCATTTTTTCTAACATTTCTTTAAACCCCTTAACGATATAAAAGACATATGTTTTATAAAATAAAGGATATAAATGTGTACCTAATTTATTTTAATTCAACCTTTTCTTAACTAATGAATCCAAAACTTATTAATGGAGTATGTAAACCAAGAGTAAATGCATTAAATATGAACTATGCGTCAGTGACTTATAATTAAGATATTTTCCTTCCCTCTCATAACAGTGGCTTGCTGTTATTTGTTACCCTTACGTTTTGTAAGTTATAAACCATTCAGATAATCAATATAAATAAACACATATAGGTGTGTGTATGTATATATAGGTATCAAGCAGAATGGCTGTATAGTTACCTTTCATGGCTTAGAAAGCCTTTATTACAATGGGTAAAAAGACCAAAATCATCAACATAATGAAGACACGTATATTACTTAAAATATACGACAAAGAAAACACAGAATTTCTGATTCTGACAAAGATTTTGTCAAAAATATATAAATAGGTAAATAACTAGTATTTTTAACTTTATCTCGCTAAAAAATGCAAAATTCATTTAGAGTACTTTTATTGTGCAACACATATTTTACTACACAACAAATATTATATTAACGATGTAAGATGCTGCTTGTATGAGACGTACTAAAAAATATGAAATTTTTGACATACCAAGGAAAATTTTTTATATTTTTTACAAAAATAATAATCAATTTATAATTTTTCTTCTACCTTTTCCGAATAAACGTCTACTAATTGTTTCATCCTCGAATGAGGAGCAGAAAAGACATCAATTTCTTCTGGATATGGGGCCATGTTCAACGGTCACCTAGTAATTTATATACATATATTACATAAATACAACACAAATTTAATAAAAATGCAATATATGATAGTTAAACGCAAAATATCTCACCATCAAAACCTACATTATCCGCAATCTTTAAGTAACCCTGGTTACGGTTAAAAGCCTGGTAAAAGCAAAACAAATACAATATCTATCAATATATGTATACTAGAGTTGAGAGCAAATATTTCTGTGTGAAATTAAGTTAACTATTTCTCAAAACTCAAGCAGCAAAACTGCATTAATGGTTATTTTAAAAAAGAATTATAAACGTTCTATTCTTAATTGTTGTAAATACGACGGCCTAAACTGTGAGGAGTATCATTATATGAAATAAATTCACTTAAAAGAGTATAGATTTCTTCAAGATGATTCGGCTTTCTTTCAATTCTACCCAAGTTGCTTTGAGCTAATCTCATCTTAATAAACTTATGTTCTGTTTCTACAATGAAATGCAACAAAGCAAGCGAGGATTACACGCCAAAAGAGAAAGGGATATCTTTGAGGACTTCGCAAAGGTTCTCATTCAGATTACACTTCGGCAGGGCCGGAGGAAGCAAGCCTACAAGAGCTAAGCCGCAAGTACACGCCATCCAGAAAGGGATCTGTTAAAAAATAATAAATCTAGAAAATATGAATAATGGTATGAACTGTATATAATACAAACATAAACGTAAAAAAACTTTTCTAACGAAATTAAAACTTATTACATATATTTTTAATAACAGGGAAAAGTTCGTAATTAAAAATTCTGAATTTTGCATGCAACGCTATATAATAATATAAACTGTATTTAACATAAATATAAATGTGGAAAAAAAAAGCTTGAAATAAAAACTTATTGCATATATTTCTAAGTACGCAATTAAAAATTTTGAATTTTGCATACAACGTTACATCACACTGAATTAGTGAATTTGGATTTTTTTTCAAAACAAAAACTGTGGACACGCAGTGCTTGTGCTAAAGCCGGTGCAGTAGTATTTCGAAGCTGAAAAATGTTTAGAAAGTAACCGAAATAATAAAATTTAGGAAGGGCAATTTTTTTTTTTTAGTCCAAAGGGATTTAGTCCCGAAGGACTATTACTTTCGTTTTGCGATTTTGCGTCGATTCACACTGAATGCCCGTTTCACTTTTCAAATTGTTATCGCTCTGCATTAAATTTTAAAAAATGAAGCATCTACATAAATGTATGCATGTTTCTCGCATTGTGATAAAACCTAGAGCCATCGAATTTTGAATGACGTAATCCTACTGCGAATATGGGCATCTGGAAGCCCTAATTTTGAATTTGAAATTTGCTTTATTATCGATTTTATGTTTTGTAACATTTCAACGAATTTCTGATTAACAAACTAAATGATTTCAAAGCGAGCAATGGCAACACTGTACGGGAAAAAAAAAACATTTTTATCTCCAGCGCACGAGACTTACGGAAATTCTAAAGATATGTTCATTTTAAAATGATTTTGCGATATTGATTTTGAACTGAATTTTATGGTTTGAGTACGTAGTACATGATATTTAATAAAAAAAGGTAGCACACGAAACGTTAAAAAAACGCGCCTTTGGACGTAATTTAAAATCTGAAATCTTTCAGATTTTTTTTATAAGAATTTAGAAGAAAAACTGGACAGCAGAATTTATGGACAGCAAAATTTTTAGAACTTAGATAACCATCAGGCAACAGAACTTAGGACCAGTTGAATTTACACTGGGCGGCAAAATGTCCATCGGTCCTCGCGACACGCTACACCTCACTATCACGTAATAGAACGTTAAAAGAGTACTTACATAAAATTTACCCTGATCCTAATGTTATTATCACCTTCAAGACTGATTGTCTTTAAATTGCTATGACAAAACATTCTTGTACAAATGGAGTAGCAAGCTCCTCATTTAAAGGTTTATACCATCTACCTGTGACAATTAATATTTAATCATTTGTAAATGGCAATATTTATCATTTAATATTTACTAACTTGTAATTGACAACACTAGATACAGATATAAAAAATAGAACCATGCTGGTATTGCAGTTCTCCGTAACATAATACATTCTATGTTTATTAATAAATAGTATCTGAAAACTAAAAGTGCATCCTCGTTATTTTATATGGTGTCAGGATTTTCCTTTCAAAATGGAAAGTTTAAAACCACCAGAACAGATGAAATTTGATGGAAATCTTTCTTCAAATTAGCAAAGATGGCAGCAGTCGTTCGAAATATATGAAGTAGCCAGTGCATTGCATAATAAAGAAGAGATGGTAAGAGTTAATACTTTTCTTCGTGTAATAGGAATTCGCGGTCTTGAAATATGTAATACATTTCCTATAGAAGAAGGCAGAGAAATAAAATTAAGTGAAATTAAGACAAAATTTAGGGAATATTGTATTCCCAAGAAAAGTATTACATATGAAAGACATTTATTCTTTACTAGAAATCAAACTGGGTCAGAAACCGTAGATAAATATGTAAATGACCTTCGAAATATAGCTAGAACATGCAAGTTTGCACAGTTAACGGATAAAATTGTCTGTGGTACTGAAGATGATGTAGTGAGAAAACAATTGTTACATGAAACAGAATTAACATTAGAAAAAGCTCTTGTTATAAGCAGATCTGCAGAAATAAGTGCACGTCAAATTAAAATCATTAAAGATGAGGAAACTATTGTAAACTTAGTGAAAAAGAAACTAATTAAACATAATAAGAATACATACAAAGAGGTAAATCCTGAGAAACAAGAGACAAAAGTTTGTTCTAAATGTGGAACATCTCGTGAGTATCGAAAGTGTCCAGCGTATGGAAAAATCTGTCATAAATGTAAAAAGGTAAATCATTTCGCGAATCAATGTAAAAGCTATAAAATAAAAAATGAAGTAGTCAATGTAAACAAAAAAGAGAAACAAATTAAATTAATAAATCATGACTCTAAGGAAAACCTAAAATTTTATGTAGGTACATTAAACCTTAGATCTGACAATAAAGAAGAGAAATGGACTGTTACTTCAATGTAAATAAAAGTAAACTAAATTTGCAGTTAGATATTGGAGCAATGTGCAATGTTATTTCTAAAAGCAAAGTGAAATTGCTGGATATTCCGATACAGAAGTCTGAAATTAAAAGATTAGTTGCATTCGCTGGGAATAAAATGGATACTATAAGAAAAGTAGTACTTAACTGCCAGTATGGAAAAAATAATTATGTTGTAGAATTCCAAGTTATTGACAAAGAAGTGCTTTCTATATTAGTATAAAAATCATGTCTGCAAGTAGGTTTGATTCAAAAAGTGATGTCTGTTTACACTGAAGACGTACTGGAGGAATACAAAGATGTATTTGAAGGCTTAGGCTAATTGAATGGAGAATATAAAATCCAATTAAAACAAAGTGCAACATCAGTAATTTATTCTCCAAGAAAAGTAACCATAGCTGTACGAGAATAAAGTGAAGTAAGAATTACAAAGAATGGAAAATTTAAATGTTATTGGAGAAAGTAAGAGAACCAACTGAATGGGTAAATTCAATGTCACAGTTGTCAAACAAAATAAGAATATCTTTAGATCCTAGAGATTTAAATAAGCTATAAAACGAGAACATTATCCTATGTTAACTATTGACGAAGTTGTCACTAGAATGCCAAACGCAAAAATATTTTATGTTTTAGATGCTAATAATGCTTTTTGGCAAATCCAACTTGACGAAGAAAGTAGTAATTTAAGTACATTCAGTACACCTTTTGGCAGATATAAATTTAAAAGATTGCCATTTGGCATATGTTCAGATGCAGAAATTTGTAAAAGAAAATTAAGCCAAATAACAGAAGGTCTAGAAGGTGTTCACGTGGAGTGGAGTGGTGTCCGAACACCTGGGTCCCTGGGTCGAAGGTCCTACCCCATGTAGAATATGTTGTGGTGTTCCTAACAGTGACGTAAAATAACCGAATGGAATTCATAAAAAGTAACAACTGAAAATATTGTAGTGGGGTGATTAGAATTTACTGAATGCATAATAGATGATATATTAATATGGGGATCTAATGAAAAGGAACATAAGCTACGATTTGAAAAAGTACTCCAGAGAGCACGAGAAAATAATATAAAGTTCAGTAAGGCTAAGTGTAAAATAAAAGTTAATCGTGTGAATTATGTAGGGCATGAATTGAGTGAAAATGGATTAAAACCTGATTTTTCTACAGTGGAAGCAATTGTTAAAGTGCCAGAACCTACAGATGCGTCTTCGCTACAAAGATGTTTAGGAATGATTAATTATTTAGTCAAATTTATTCCTAACTTAACTGTTACTAGTGGACCATTAAGACAATTACTTTAGAAAAATGTTCTCTGGCAATGGACTGAAAAATATCAAAAAGCTTTCTAAACTTTTAAAGAACTGGTTGTAAAAGCACCCGTATTAAAATTCTATGATATTAATAAGGATGTAGCTCTTTCAGTAGATGCAAGTTCTGAAGGATTAGTTGCTATTTTACTGTAAGAAAATCAACCAGTTGCTTATGCTTCCGGAGCTCTAAAGAAAAGTCAGAAAACTTATGCTCAGATAGAAAAAGAGCTTTTAGCTATTACGTTTGATGTTCTAAATTTCGTCAATATATATATGGCAAACATATTACAGTTGAAACTGATCATCGACCATTAGAAAGCATAACTAAGAAACCTCTCTTTGAAGCACCACAGCCATTGCAAAGAATGCTGTTAAATCTACAAAAATATGATCTAGATGTACAGTGGGCCACAAAAGTATTCGAACAACGGAACCCATTCTGAAAATACACTTTTCAGGTGTGGGGAAGGAAAAACAAAACTCAAGCTAATCTTGGTTAGACGAGGAAACAAAACTCAAGCTAATCTTGGTTAGACGAGGAAACTAAAACTGGTCGTTCAAATGAATCTTGGTTAGACGAGGAAACAAAATGGTCGCTTAGGTCAAATTTAATTAGACGACGAAACAAAATGGTCACTCAAGCCAATATCGTTAAAAAAAATTCTCTCTAGCAGCAACATCTCCTTTTCCATACTTGAATGTGTTGCGACAAGTTTGACACAAAATGTTTTAAAAATAGGTCCATAATGCGGAGTTTGCTAGAAACATCTTTGGTTGTTAGTAGTATTTTCAATCCCAATAAAGTGTTTTCGCTATTGATCTTCCTTATGACCGTTTCGAAATGAAGTTCAGCAAGGTTTAATCTTTTCCGCTAATCTCTTGTCACGAGCAAAACTCTATATTATCCTAACATTGGGTAAAAGACAAACGTGTAAAGGAAGACGTCAGAGCTTGTAGAAACTATACTGTGGAGATTCTGTTTTCCAATGATGCAAGGAAAATATTCTTCAGAATGGAGAACGAGGTTGTATTGAAATGTTCAACAACACCCCATAGCGATTTAAAGTGAAACACGGAATGTATTAGTAGTAGAGTCATCATATTTTTTAACCCGTCTAAATACGTAGATCAGTATTAGTCTCATCAATTTCTTTTCTTCCGATTCATTTCAAAGTATACCGTTCATGTAAAGAAAATGCCTCTAAAAAATTTGCAATACCCGAAGAAGGATAGGCTATAAATGTATCGGTCCCTTTTCATCTTGGAACACGAACCATTCAAAAACATCTTATCCACTATGAAGAGACATTTATCCAGACCATGTTTATTTCTTTCTCCTAAAGCGACATAAAATATATAGAATAGCAAACACAAATCACAAAAACCATGACGAAAAGTATTCTTTATAGAGATCCACTATGAAGGAACATTTATCCAAACCATGTTTGTTTTTTCTCCTAAAGCGTCATAAAATATAATAGAATAGCAAACACAATTCCCCAAAACCATGTCGAAGAGTATTCTTTATAGGGATGACAAGGTTTATTTTAAGTTTATTAACAGATATTTTAAGTTTTGTATTTTTCCTATCTTATTTCAGCTTACAATTTCTTGCCAGAATGTAATTTCAGAAACGCAGTAAATGCAAATGAGAAAGAGTTCTATTTAAGTCATCACCGACTTCTAGACATAGAGTCTGATTCCCTGACTAGCGCGCGTTTGCCTTTGGTTACGTTCTATCTAAGCTACTGCGCTCGGTCATACGTTAGACCTTTGGTTGGCTTCGCCGATTAAATTAATACTTAGGGGGCAACTAATAGGATTCCTGATAGTTTCGGCTATACCTTTCAGATAGCTTACTTAAGCTAATTTAGTTTAATTTAAATTCATTATTATTCAAGTTCAACCCCGAGTGAAGGCTTTGTGTAAAGTTCCAAGTAGGAACTGATTGCAAATATTCTGAAAAATAAAGGGTTGTGAACCCTTCTTTAGACTTACGTGTTTATTCACACACTTAAGCGATTATTCGCTTGTTAGTGTTCGTGGAGTTCTAAGTTAGAACGTTAGAATTAAATAAGTAAAACCCCCATTTGGCAAACGAAAGTGTTCTTAACGAACCATGTCGCTAGGCAGTGAAGATTTCTCGTTAACCCCTCCCACCTTTCAGTTCCCTCAGGCACAACCAAACCCAATGGAGGGATTTGGATTTATGTTAAAAACCATGAGAGCGGCGATGAAGCCAACAGCAACTTTTTAACGGAACAGGATCCGTAAGGATCTTTCTGGAGCAGCTGGACCTACACTTCACATTATATCCTGTCAACCAGCCACGGAGAATAATCATCGCTACGAAGAATTTAAAAGGTCAAGCCCTCAGCTGGTACAAGAATATTGACAAGAGGTCGTTGGGGGATCCAGAATCTGAAACGTACATTTGGGAAAATTTTAACAATTCCATATTGAAAGCATTCGAAACTGTAAAAGACCGAGCAAAACTCTAATCAGAATTATTTAGTAAATACGAAACTAATTTCGGCGAATTAAGGGACTTCATCTTCGGAAATATTCATATTGTCAAATTATTATATGGGGAAAGGCGTGACAATGAAATCATCGAAATAATTTTGCCGCGGTTGCTTCCATCAATTCAAGGCTTTCTTGAAGTTTGAAATCCGCAAACGCTGGAAAGCTTATTTGAACTAGATGTCAAATTTCAGAGTAGGCGAACAGCCAAAAACGCGAGTGCGAAGACTTTCACGCAGTATTCAAGGTTTTATGCTCAGACGAAACCTCAAGGTCAGCAGAATTCCTATCGACAAGAAGGGAAAGTAGCAAAGTCGGATAGAAAGGAAAGTAGCAAAGTCGGATAGAAGGAAAGCCGGTCAGACCAAAGCGTGGGGAAATAAAAAGGAGTTGGACCAAGGGGGCGAAAAAAGGATTTAAACTAGTCACGGTGATTAGAAAGAGGGTGAAGTCACCGTGTGAGAAGGTAAATCCCACAGAAATCAAGCTGAATACGTTAATCGTACAAAATATGGTCCTGCCACAAATCCAAATACTATTAAACGACGTCCCTATGACCGCCTTACTGGATACTGGGGCTCAATACAGCTTCCTGTCACAGGATTTTTTAAGAAGCATTTTCGTCGTCATAGACTGTTTAAGACGAAGGGACAACGCGTGATTGCTGCCCAAGGCAAACAGTGAGTTTGCTTGAGAAAAGTGGTGCTGCATACTCAAATAAAAATTGGGACACAAAAATTTAGTTTTCTTGGTAGAAAGAATTTATTAACCGCAGTCATATTCGGGGCTGATTTCATATGCGCAGCTAGCGCAAAAATTAATTTCAAAAATTCTACCTTGCAGGCCATGATGGATAAAATAGAAGTTGAACGAGCTGCCATGCCGGAACTTGAACTGAATCATCTCGAAGAAGGGAAAAAAGAAAAAATTCAAAATTGGTAAAAAAGTTTTCCCATTCTGCCAGATTGTGTCTCACGCGTTTGATACTTGTAATGAGTCTCCAGTTCGTTGCAAACCGTACCGTTATGATTGCATGGAGGCACATTCTCGAGCAACACATTAAGAAAATGCTCGAGAACAAGATAATTACGCCAAGTACTAGTTCATATGCCAGTTCTGTAGTTTTATCTAGAAAGAAGAATGGACTGCCAGCCGCAGATCCGAACGCATGGGGATTCGCTATTGGTTATTGAAATAGCATAACGAAATACCCCATATATCCCCTCCCAATAATAGATGAAATTATAAGAAAAATTCGATCAACTAAATATATGACAACCTTAGACTTGATGTCAGGCTATTTTCAAATTGCAGTAAAACCCGAGGATGTCGAAAAGGCAGCTTTTATTACAAAGTCAGGCGTGTATGCCTTTTTGAGAATGCCGTTTGGCTTAAGCTAACCTCCGGTTGTATTTCAAAAAGTTATGAATATTGTTTTAAGTCTAGTTTTGGGAAGAAGTACAGTCATCTATCTCAATGATATTATTGCAACGAGGGAAACCCTAGAGGAACATATTAAACATGTAGAGGAAGTTTTTACGTTATTAAATGAAGCAGGCCTCAAAATTAATCCTAAAAAGTCCAAATTTGGCGCCAAGGAATTGAGGTACCTCGGCTATAAAATCTCGAAACACGGTATAGAAACTGGCAACTCTAAAATTTTAGCGATCAAAAGCTACCCACCTCCAAATACGGCTGAAGTTATCCTTCCTGGGAATGTGTTCCTTTTATAGAGTATCCATTAAAGATTTTGCTAGAATAGTTGAACCTTTGTTGGTGCTTAAACGAAAAAAGACTAGGTTCACATGGATAGCGGAGTCGAACACGGCGTTTGAAGAATTGAAACACGTCTTAAGAAGAACCTTAGATATAATGAGAAACTTTCCTGGAAGACCCTTGGCGACCGGCCTTATACCCGAAGCTTCCAGAAGGACAGGAAACACACTATAAATGCGGCTTCGACAGCCCATTCTTAGTTGTATGTGAATGATTTCAGAGACTATTTCAAAAGAACTCAAAGTAACTGCGTTTTAAAGTTTTCTCTGTGATGATATCGTCGGTAATCTACAATATGTCTCGTGTATTAAAGACGATTTGCCTAATCTCTGCTTTTTCTTGAGATACTTAAAGCTGTAATACTTGCTGTGTGTTCCGTCAATTATAATAAATTACCAATTTTTCTTGCTCTTCTGCAGTAATTATTTGAAGAAATTTCCACGATCCCGTTGCCTGCAACAATATGATGCTGTTTTACACTTCAATGAAGAATTTCAATCAAATCCGTATCCCAAACCATCATTCATTCGAAGAAACTGGATGGAAGAGGCAAACTATCAGAAACTTTCCGTATAAAAAATAGTTTCCTGCTTATTCCCCCAGGAATTTGTTTATATAAAAAATGCCTTTGGGGAGGGGAATCACATTCGACAATTTCCTGAGCTTTTCATACGTACCTGTTCTCTTGATCTTCTATCATATTAGTTCGTTCAAGTTTCATAAACATTTCAGATACATGAGTGGTAAATTTAAATGGTACGGTTATTTTATTTCGAACCAAGCTTAATTAAGACTAGGTCCTGCTGCTTTAGTGAAGTACTTTAAGTTGTGGCGAGTTCATTATTTTAGATAATACTATTCGCTTGTTTTATAAGCTGCTTATTTTTATGCTGATGGCAATTCACCTTGACTAAGCCAGACCATTATGCTTACTCAAGCTGATTGGGAATTTTGAGTTCTTCTGTTGTCCAGTGTAGTATCTGTTGGCCAACGTAGGTGTAGCAATTCTCGCGAATAGAGACAAGTTAGTCTCCTTTTTTCCCCCCTAGTTTTTGACATACCGAACTTAGAAGGATCGCCACCAGAAAGGCTGCAGTTTTATCGTGGAGAGAAAGAAGGTAAAAGTCGCAAAGCCTTCGAAAGCAAAGTGAATCTTGAAATTTCGCGAAAGTTTCAAAACTTGCGATTTACACTAAAGATTTTGAGAAATTTTCGAAACTGAAAATTAAAATGACATTTTCGGGGGCTGGGCTTTTCAAACAAGTAACGATAATGTAACTGTATAAACAAGTGTATTATTTAAATTTTAAATCGATACTTGCGTACGTGAAATAATCAACTTTTGGCAGCATAACACTGTACATGTTATTTTATCACACACAATTTTTTTCTACTTTCTATCAGTTTTCGTATAAACATGTTTTAAATTTGAAAAATGATCCTTCGGCATTGACAGTGTCTGGTACTAAGAGAAAATAGTTTGTTTTTATTTAAATACGGCAAAAACACTTGATGGCTATCTGATGTGAGGAGGGAGACTTTCTAAGAGAAAGTAACTCGTATCGACATTATGGGGCAAATCACGAAAACTCCCAAGCAGCCAGGTAATTTAAGAAAAAGGACTTTAATGCATATCCTACAAGTTTAACAAACCTTTACTGACACGAAATTCTTCTATAATCGTTTTATAGGTATGTTGGAGTTTTTTACTAGTTTAAGTTTTTAAGTTTTAAAGTTCAATATTCAATAACACATGAAAGTCAAAATTAGGATAACAACTCCAAATCACATAACTATCGCAAATACTGCATGGGTGTAAAAGTTTTGTGACATACATGAGAAAACAACATTTAGACTGTAAAACCTGTGTGTTCAAATAAAACAGTAAATAATACCAGATAATACTCCAACAGAAGGAATTAACATTGCGTTGTTTAAATTTAATATAATATAATAACTCGTTCAAGTATTAATTAATCTATTGGGTCCAGTGTTCTAAGTTAAAAGTGAAGACATTACAAGTTAAGTTAAATTAAATATACGATTTATTAAAGGTAAACATATTTAGTACAAAATACAAATATATGGTGATGGTGGCTGTTGGGAATTGAGGAAAAAGTAGCACATACCCGTTAACAATCACACCATTTACAGGACCAGTTTCTCGCTGGGCATAACACAGGAAAATACTTTTTCAAAAGCCTTGCCATGCTCTGTGGGAATAGAAAAAAAAACAAGTTAGTTATCGAAAATTTGGTAGGCATTCTCCCCTTGTCTATCGGGGTTTCGTCCTCACTGCGTTGCCCTCCATGGGTGGATTTCTCTCCTCCATTTCTTCAGACATCGTTCACTGTTTACGTAGACAGCTACTTAGGAAGAGCGACAGCTATCTGGTCTGATGACACCTTTCCGGCAAATTTTGTTTCCTTCGTCTAGGGCCAAAAGAACGTCTCCTTCTTTTTCGTAGATCGCTGCAAGCCTTTTTCTTCTTTCCGCCAAATACTCGTTTGGCGATCCAAGATGGTACAAATCAAGCCAAGTGCACGCAACCCAAGGGGAAAGAATGCACACAGGAAGGCGAAGCAAGGGAGTTCGTATGCCGGATCTTGGCGAATAATCGCCGATCCTCCAAGGTCATCAACCTGTCAGCAGGAGCTAGCCTCGTCCAAGGGTCCCAATCCAGCATGGTGAACGCCTGCAAGGAAGCGAATCGCCCCGACCCCTCAAGCTTGGCGTAGCGTAGTTGCATACAAAAATAACCGATCCAGCAGGGTGCAGAATTCTCACTTGATGACAGATATTTCCCAGACCACTGTCTGGCAGAAGGAGCCAGCGTCAAAACAAAGTCATAAATCTAGATTTTCCAAAAGGCAACGTAAAAAGTTTTCGAAAAGAAATAAGGATTTGTTTTTAAATACTAATTAATACAAGACCGAAGAAAATTACTTCAATTAAAATATAATAATCACATACAAAAATGTCTTCTGTTTTCTACAACACCAAACATGACCACCATAGTCAGAAAATAAAAATCACCTTAATTAAAATATAATAATCACATAGGAAAAATTTTATGTTTTCCACAACACCAAACACGACCACCATGGTCAGAAAATATGGATCCCAATTTAGCAGAAAAGGGGGCACATTAACAAAACTTAATTAAACTTTAACACCAACTTGTGTAAGCAAAAACTTTAAAAGTGGTTTTAAAAATTGACCTTAAGGGTCAACTTAACAAGAGATTAAATATTAAGCAAACAAGTTAAGAATAAGTAATAACTAAACAAAAAATTTAAATAGTTAACCAAACTACCAAAAGGAAAAGAAAAAATTAATTAATTACTCAAGCAACTTAAATCAGAGTTAACCAAAACTGTCACAAAAAATTAAATGACAACAATTACTTTTCAACAAGGCAAAGAAATTTAAGATCAACTACAAAATAAAAACAAATTAATAACCTTTAAGTCTGATAACAGAATTAAGATAAATCATTACAATTAAGATATTTTAAATTCAACAACTGAAGTAGCTAAGTATGTAATACATAACAGGTATAAGCATTTTCAGCTTTAATCCCAACCGGAGACCCAAGTTGAGTTTCATAACTTTACTGTGCAACTCAGATGAATTCCTTGCTTTCACTTGAAAGACCAAAATGCAAGGAAAAACCTGAACAGCTAAGAAACAGATCTATTTTTCGAAATGTTCTTTCTTCAAGAACAAGCATATTTATGACTCTATCCATCCGGTCAAGAAGATTTTAAACCCTCTATTTATCACCAGTGTGCTGCCTTGTTATCATTAATTTAGTCAGTTTTCATTTTTCTTTTGTTTTACTTCATTTTCTGATTATATTAATTTAAATTATTATTTCTCGAATTATATTATTTATAAGCATCTTCATTTTATCTTTTGTAATTTATTGTATTTTAACTCTGCATCATTAATAGTTTTTAGTAATCATATTAGTCCTTTATATTTGTTCACCGTATCTGTCGGCTTTCTATTTAGGGCTCCGACAATTCTAGTTATTGAGAGAGGGCGCTGTGATCACGAACGATAGAGACAGCAGCTTGGCCAGCTCCCACATTTTTATGTGTGTTTTCCGGGAAAAAGCCTTAATTAATCAAATAAATTTTAAAAAATTTTCTCCGAAGTGTCTCGCCCTCAAATGTGACAGTTTTTCTGCGCAAAAGGGGTCTCATTTTCCTCGCTGTTCATTCTTCTGCAATCCGAAGGAAAACAGGAGCTTTCAGATAAGTAGCCTTATTTTCTCTAAACTAAATCAAATATATATTACTTAAATGAATTTAAATTAATTTTTTATTATGGTTGTAGGCCTCTGACATTAAATAATAGTTAGAAATTGCTTTATATTATATGCTTGTTTTTACTGTAACCTGTAGTGACGCTATCCTTATCAGTAGATAGCACTCCCCGTCCGGGCCCCTTTGAGGAATTTCTCGAGACGGGGCAAGGGGATCTTGGGCATCGATAAATGTAAAAGGTTGCACTTTTACTGTTTTCGATTGCATTTTTTTTTCTTTCGGTTCGCAAATAAAGAATACAATAAGATTAATTTATATTTCCTTGAATACAGCTCTTAGAGTTATGAGCGTATACTAATAAAGTGTGCCTCAACTTGTTAGACTAGTACAAAAAATAGTAAACTATGATGGTAAAATTAATATATAAATACAATTTTTAAAAAAATAATTAACATAGGAAAAAAAATTCTGATATTTCTTTCTTTATTTATTTTTGCTGATATGCTCTCGCACTGTGTATGGTTTAAGATCTTGACTGAAAAAAAAAGTTTGAATATATTTGGTTACCGCAATACTATATGTTACCTTACTTAATATATACTTTTGTTTGGACACAATCGTATTTAGGACATTTTCTTACTTCTTTTCCTTTTCTTTCTATAGGCCCTTTTATTTTTTTTTTCTCCTCTCCATTACTTTTGGGCCATTTATTTTTGATTTTATTTTGTCCCATATTTTTTTTCCTGGCTTTTAGAACTCGTATAAAATATACGAAGTTCCTTTTTACTCTCCTCTGAAATACGAAATTGCCCTTTTTCTATATACCTTTCTTTCGCACCCTAGCTTGATTTTTCGCCCATCGGTGCAGAAAGACTTAGCAGGTGCAAAACAAGACATCTGTCTTCTTTGTCTGTCTGTCTGTCTGTCTGTCTAGTTATTGAAATCAACAATGGAATACAATTTGTAAAATTCTGCGCTATGTATAGGAGCTTATTTCAACGTCCTGCAGACCTTACTGGACTGAGAAGCGAGTTATGGCTTTAGTCTGAAGCAAATGACAAAGTCATAAGTTAAAATATTTAACTCTTTAAATTAACAAAAGGCACTACTTATGCTGCAGATGAACCTCCGTTACTTGTAGGCATTTAAAATTACATAAGATGAAATTCAATTCAAGTGTAAGTAACTTGTAACTTGAGTCTATATACAAAACAGACTACTTAAGGTGGCTCGGGATAATCAAATGCGAGTGTTTAAACGTCGGCTACCAAAATGCTAAATACGAAACGAAACTTTGGCAGAGCTAGCGTTAGTACGTAACTGAAATGTGTGGCTGCCAGAAGCTCTAAAATATTCAAACCCTCGCCTTAAATAAGCAACTAAATTTGACTTCTGGTGCGAACTACGAAAAGTAGACGTTAAAGTAAAGTTTCATATCATAATAACTGGTTAATTAACATAAAATTCCAACAAATTCACGCTTTAATCAGTTCTTTTCTTTATTGAAATTTAGTTTGAATCAAATAAATCTTGTTTATCAGTTGAACATGAGTAAACACCCTGCATTTTAAATGAAACACAGAATGTTTTAAGGCAACAAGACCAAATGATTTCTTGAGCCGTTAGAATTTCGGAGAATTTAAGGTTCAAAATTTGTGCGTGGAGCTTACAGAAGGATTAATTTTCAATGCACGTCTTGTGTGAATTCTAACGAAAGGCAATATTAAAATCACTGAAATATAAAAAATGTAAAGCAATTATAAAAACAATTTTAATGGATGATTTGGGGGAATGAATCCTAAAATTTGAAAATTTCTTTGATTTTCGCGATAAAATTTGATATTTATAAAATTCCGGAAAAAGCCCTAAAATTCTTAAAAAATGATTTCAAAAATTCACGCTGTGATAGAATTACTGCTGTAGCTATCAGTTATCCAGCCTGATAATAGGTATTAGAATATTTTGCCTTTTGCAGGAATTATAATTGAAGAATTTGGTAATAAATTCCAGTTTTGCATGTTCATTATGAAAAGAATTTTTGTTCGCTTATAAAAAAAAGCATACTGAGATGTAAACTTTGAGATCTCTCAGATGAATTATAAGACAAAACAAAATTCTAAATTTAATTAAGGTCTACGACTCTCAATATTTTGCTCCCTGAATGGCAAACAATCGCTGATATGAAGAAAGGAAAATGTGCCAAGTTCTGTTAATAAAATACAGAAAATAAGATTGCCTACATTCCGCAGAAAATTTGTTATGATGTTACAGATGATAAGAAATGGGTTAATGAAGTTATTCACTGAAACGCTTAAACCCTGAAATATCTGCATTCAGGTACAACCGTGATAAAGATTTCATAGGATTTCCCTCCTCCCCCTACAAACTAATAATAACTTCTTCAACTTTACTTATGCATGTTGAATAAGAAGCTGTTATTAATTTATAAAATCCAGAACCCTTTTTTAGTCCAGGACATACTTCCGGACGTAATTATGAACTAGGGATTATGCAGGCCAACTCTAAATATTTGGTAACTCTGGTAAATCTGGTAACTCTAAATATTTGATACGCGTAATACTACGATTTCAGTTATTCTATTAATTATTTGACCAGACGATAATGGGATTTTTTTTTCAGAAAGTAACAGAATAATTTTGTATTCTAAAGAATATGGAAAATTGCTAGACCTGCTGGAAATGCGTAGATCTTTTTAATAACCACAAAATTAATATAAGCCTGAACTTTACTTAAAAGAGGAAATCATAGCGTATTTTTTTCTTATTCCGAAGTACCGTTGTCTACTGAAACAAATTTCCGTTGCCGTCTGCAATTACGATCTAGAAGCCAATGATAGTACAAAAACTAAAGTATTGTTTTTCCCTTCCTTTATTCTTCTTTCTCTTCCCCCTTTGGTTTCCGATGTTTCAAAAAAACTTTACGAATATTATCTTTTGGCTTCAGTATTCCCAAATTTTCGCTGATGATGGTACTTTCCGGAGCCAGTACAAACTGGCTCCAGATGTTGCAAAAGACTTTACGAATATACTATCTTTCGGCAAAGTCTTCCCAAATTTTCGCTTACGACAATACTATCTACTGATGATAAACGTATCTGCTATTTTTCGAAATCGCAAAATACTACTACTTTTCAGTGACAGCTGCCAAACACTTTTGTTGTTATCAATTATTCAAGGATCTAAATGATGAATTTCTGGCAAACTGGCACAGAATATTTTTGCTTCTTAAAGAAAAAAAATGAATCCTGCCAGACCTTTCTTGAAATGCACAGAACTTTTCTGAAAGCAATTTTGGTCGAAGTTTGAATTTCGCTTAAGTTTAAAAATTAATTCAATAAACAAAATACATGCGCTTGAACAGTCACAAAATTCTGTACAAAAGCTTAAAATGTATACTTGAGACAATTTACCTAATTGTTATTTTAATTTTAAAGCTATGGAAAACGCTTAAAAATTTATATTCAAGATTTTCACTTTTTAGAACTCAGAAGCAAGATGTTACCCAGGAAATTTTTCAAAAACGAATTACATAGGATTCTTAGTGTTCTAAGATGACACAAAGATTAAGATAACGATGATACAGACTAAATTTCTGGGGGGGGAGGGGAAAAATGCTGTATATTTTTTAGTCCTAAGGGGTAATTTGCTCAGAAGGACTATTAGTTTCGTTTTGGCATTTTGCGTCGATTCACTAAAAGCGTTGTTTCACTTTTCAAATTGTTGCCACCAAATATTATCGCCTTGTATTATATTAAAGAAATTAAATAATGAAGAATCTGCATAAATGTATATTTGTTTCTCGCACTGTGATAAAGCAAGTTACCTAGAGCCATCAAATTTTGAATAATGAAATCCTCCTTACGAATATATGGGCATCTGGAAGCCCAAATTAAAAATTGACAACGTTGTACAGAAAAAAGCATTTTTATCTCCAGCGCGTGAGACTGCCTATCGAAAATTCTAAAGGTATGCTCATTTTAAAATTATTTTGCGATATTACTGTCGAACTGAATTTTATGGTTTGAGTGCGAAGAACATGATATTTAATAAATAAAGGTAACGCACAAAATGTTAAAAAAACGCTCCTTTGGACATATTTTAAAATCTGAAACCCTTCAGTTTTTTTTTCCTTTCTTTCTTTATTAGTCCAAAGAGGCTTTGTCCCTGAAGGACTATTGTTTTCGTTTTGCGATTTTGCGTCGA
The DNA here is from genome assembly GCA_000611955.2 of Stegodyphus mimosarum. NCBI lineage: Eukaryota > Metazoa > Arthropoda > Arachnida > Araneae > Eresidae > Stegodyphus > Stegodyphus mimosarum. Next base: position 75,491 of record KK120499.1, on the reverse strand, counting down.
AAACATTAAATGTCGGTTCACTTTTCAAACTGTTGCGACCAAATATTGCAGCGCTGTATTATAGTTAAAGAAATTAAATAATGAAGAATGTGTATAACTGTATGTATGTTTCTTGCAGTGTGATAAAACGACGGTACCTAGAGCCATCGAATTTTGAATGACGTAATCGTGCTGCGAATATGGGCATCTGGAAGCCCAAATTTGAAATTTCGAAATTTTTTTTATAATCGATTTCATATTTTGTAAATTTTAACGAATTTTTGATTAACAAACTCAAGGATTTCAAAGCGAGCAATGGCAACGTTGTACAGAAAAACACTTTTATCTCCAGCGTCTGAGACTTGCGTATAGGAAATTCTAAAGATATGCTCAGTTTAAAATTATTTTGCGGATATTGTTCTTTAACTGACTTTATGGTGTAAGTGCGAAGAACATGATATTTAATAAATAAAGGTAACACACAAAATGTTAAAAGAACGTCCCTTTGGACGTAATTTAAAATCTGAAACATTTCAGACTTTTTAAAAATTTATTTTACTTATTTATTTATTTGTAACGATATAAGATTTTGAGCAGTTTTGAATCTCGCGTTATTTGAAACAATATAAATACTAAAATAATGTTCAAATCGTAATAAATATCATTTTCAGAACTTTTCATAACTGATAACAAGAGAAATGTGTTATCAGAAAGAAAAATACTACTGTGTTTGTTATAAGCCAAAGATTCTTTTTTGAATAGCTACTTCAATAAATCATACATCTGGATTGCGATATTGAAAAGAAATAGCTGGAATAATATTTTAAAAGTTTATCAAAAATGGGCAAATAAATTTTTTTAAGAAAATAACTCAAATCCACATTCTTAATAAAATAGCTTAAATAATTACTTTCTATACCTCAAATTTAAGCGATAAATATACCAATAATCCCCTAAATGTATTATTTTTATTTTAGCAACATTAATTCATGACGTGACATTACCTTTATCCCTTTCCTCGAAATAGATATTACCATGGAAATCAAACAGCTACAGGAACTAATTTCTTCCAAACATTATAAAGTTAAAAAAGGGCTCATATATACTAGGATAAAACTAACGGATTTGAAGTTTTATTGGAAGACGAATACTTCGAAGAATTATATAAATGACAAGATTATTGATTCCATGTATGAATTCGGGAATTACAATAAAAATATAATTTCATTTATTTTTCTATTACTTATAATCCGAAAAGAAAAACTCTTATTATTTTAGAAATTAAAAAGCAACTATAATTCTACTACATCCCCAATTAATGCAAATCCGATAAAATAAAATTGTCTGCGGTTACTTATTTCATACTGATGAAGCAGCTATGCTAAAGAATAAGCGTTGCATGGAGAAATAATACACTAATTTTCTTAATATTATGAACTCAAATTTATTTAATGCATTTATTCAAGGATCCAAGGATTAATTATTACGGAGTGCCTAGGGTAAAGAACCCTCTACCTCCACATCATAGTTAATAAAAGGGAGCAGAAATAGGAAAAAATAGATGAAAGACGTTAAGGAAAAATAAAAAAGAAGTCAACATGACTTGAGGAAAATTAAAGAGACAAAAAGAACTTATAAAAATATTATAAGTTCGGAAAAACTACACAGCGATTAACGAAATTTGATCTCGGGACCTAACGCGCTAACCACTGAGCTAGGGAGATTACGAAATTCTTTGGTATTTTAAGATTTTTAAGATTTTAATTTTTTTTTATAATTTTATAACATGAATACAACACCAATGATAAAGCAGATAGGAAAGATTTTACGATTAATAGGCTCCTTAGTCACATGGATTATAACATAGTTATATGCTAGTAGTGTAATGACTACTTACCGGTGAATAGCAATTTGGCAGATTAAATCTGCTGTAAATGATGTGATATTTAAAAGAAACAGATTGATAATCATGTGTGAGGCATATCTGGAGCAGTTTAGTGAGCAATTATGGCATTGGCAATTCTTTTTTGAATTGGACAAGCAATTATTTTGTAGAGGGATTCAGTCAGCTCCTTGCGTGACGTCCACGGTCGGCGGCGTCGTCACTGGAACTGAAGGCTGGGGAATCGAAACGAATCTTTTCCTGGTTTCTATAGCATATGGCAGATAACTGCTTTTACTGCTACGTTTGGTAATTTCTGCCCTTAGGCGTTGGTATATTTAAAATTAGGGCGATAACCGCCGCGCCGTCCATGGCGAAGCTGATACATGTACATTAAGTACTTGAATTAAGCATCTAATATGATCTGTATAACACTGATATTTCCTTATTTTAGGCACATATGAGGGATATACTTTATATTTCGCTTTTTGAATTTTTGTTTCTCTTCAGGGGAAACTTTTGGCTGCTGCTTCACTATTGGACACTGATGTCAAATTGAAATCCACTCTTGGATATTGATTTTGCTGCTGGCAGTCAACTACTGAAGAGTTATAACCAGTACATAAATATTATGCCAATGGCCATTAACAGTATAAGTTTACATTAGAGGTGTTTATCACCACGCACAAAGGCGAGATCAATAATTGAGTTATTAATTAATAACTTTGTAGTTGATAAACAATTATATATAGCAATTGATGTGCATGCTATATGCATGGCGTCCAGAGATGAAGTGAGATCTAAGAAGCAGGGAGTGAGGCTAGGCAATGCAAGTCACATGATGTGTACAAGTAAAATGATTGGTCCTTCAGTCCGATGAGGAGATTTGAGTAAAATAATTTTTTAAGTATTTGAAGATGAGAAATATGTACAACAATAGCTTGTGGATGAGATCCTTTAGTTTCTTTAGTAATTTGGATGACTTATTGATATGTTAAATATCAGAAATCATTAAATATTTTGAGCTTTGCCAAATCTCGGTACAAGATTAAGTCCTTTTCGTCAAAAAACAAAGTCTCTAATGGTGATATATACATATTTACAAATTCACCATCGTGAATTACGGAAAATACTGCTCGGTCGTTTGGCCGCTATTTCAATTTTTGGGTCGTAAATTCTTGATATGTTTGTATTCAGAGTTTTCAGTTAGGGTATAGAAATTATGGCTGGTGGTGAGTATTTCATCATCAATTGGTCTAATCTTAAGGTCTTTATGTAGTTGTAAATTGCGGACGAACCACGGGACGTCTACTGTTTCTCTTAAACATTTATTTTGGAAATTTTGGATTTTTTTTTGCTGTATGTTTTGAACACTATTGCCCAGACTGGCATTGCACACATTAAAATTGGTCTTATTAGTTGTAAATATAATCTTCTTTTCAAATTGATGCTTATCTTGAATTTTTTATTTATTAATGCTCGAATGGCGATTTTGGCAGCAATTACTTTTCTTAGAGTATGCTGTACATGATTTTTGAATAAAAGCTGTGAATCAAAATGGATGCCTAGATATTTCACGCTGTTTACAATGGAAACCGGATGATCGTTTATTTTAATGTTGACTTCTACTGGCGTGTGACTTTGATGCCTTCTGAATAGTAATACTTGGCATTTGGTAGGATTGATTTTCAATTTCCAGGAGTTTAGATAGTGGGTAATTTGATTTACCGCTATTTCTAATTTATCAGCTGCCAGTTGCGGCTTTAAAGATTTGGTAAAAATAGCCGTGTCATCTGCAAATTTTGTTATTTTACTTCCGATGGGGATGGGCATATCATTCGTATATATATTAAATAGGAAAGGTCCGAGCACACTTCCTTGTGCTACGCCACTACGTATTCTTTTCATTGAGGAGAAAGTGATATTTATGTTGACATGGAAAGTTCTATTTTTAAGTAGTTTTTAATCAGCTTGATGAGATTTATAGGCAAACGAGCAAGGTATAGCTTGTAGAGTAACCCCTCATGCCATACCTTGTCGAATGCCTTTTCAAGATCTAAGAAACAGCTTGCTATTGTATTTTTCTTGCTAAATACTTCTGCCAGGTATTCTGTTACACTTAAAAGTTGTAGCGCTGTGCTATGGCCTTTTCTGAAGCCGAATTGCTCTGGTTTAATGATTTCGTTAGTTTCCGGGTGAGTGATTAGTCTACTTTGAATAAATCTTTCAAAAACTTTTCCTAGGCTAGGAAGCAGGCTTATGGGTCTATAAGAGTTTAGGTTTTTTGGGTTTTTTCCCGGTTTAACGAAGGTGATCATGTTGGCCCTGGAAAATAATTCATTCTTAAGCAGGTATTTATAATATTTGCTATGAGTACGATATAATGCTTTGTTAATTCTTTCAATGTTTTGTTTGAGATACCATCGTATCCGGGTGCTTTCCTGGGTTTGAGCTTCTGAATAATTTTGCTAATTTCGTTAGGTGAGGTGGGATTCACATGGTCTGCTCCTATTCTGTCTTTTAGGTGGATATTAAAATTCATAACTTCTTCTTCCGTATCTCGATTGCTAGAGTTGTGGGTAGTAAAGGTATTCTCTAGATGGTCAGCTAGAGCTTCGGCCATGTCCTTTTCTGAATATAAAATTCCACTTTGAGTTTGAATGTTCCCAATGTTGTTGTAAGTTTTCCTGAGATTTTTAGCAATTTTCCAAATTGTCGTGTGGTCATAGTCCATGGAATCAAGTCATAGCTCCCATTTTTCAGTCCTATAGTTGTTTAGCAAGTCTTTGATTTCTCTAACTTTTCTGTTCAGTATTGTTTTTATTCTTGGATCGGCCGACCGTCTCCATAGTTTAGCGGTTCTATTTTTGTCTTTAATTTTTTCTATAGTATGGTTAGTCAACTTAGGTTTCTGCAAATCTTCAAATTTAGTTGCATAAAGGAGAGAAGTGTTGATACTTGAATTAATTTTTGTGACATTAGTTTCAATGTCCGCCACATCGGACAGGGTCGGGCGTGCTGGTAGTTTTTCAAGTTTGTCTTTAAAAATTTCCCAGTTCGTGATTCTTTTGAGGGGCATGTTGCATTCGAATCCAAAGTAGGTGAATTTCACTCGAAGGTGATAAGAGCTTAATTCCTGTGTAACATTTAAGTAGGGAATTTGGGTGGTGTTTTTCGTAAGGGCAACATCTAGTACATCTGCTGATCCTTTGGAGTTAAAGTGGGTGGGATCGGTGGGTCCAAATATTTTAACATCATTATTAGTGACGTAATTATATAAGAAGAGTCCATTGGGGATGGTCCGTCTGGAATTCCACAGTTGATGTTTTGAATTAAGGTCGCCGGCAATAATCGTTGGGTAAGAGTTACTTGTAAGGCTATTGAGGTCATTATTAGTGATGATATTACCTGGAGGGTTGTAAACTGCGATAAAGATGACGGGTCCATTTGTGCGTGAGTGTACAATAATAGCTGTGTTTTCTATATTGATTTGATTAATGATATCAATTCTTGTAGTTTGTAAATAGCTTTTTGCGAGAATCATGGTACCGCCACCTCTGTTGTGGTGCCGATCGCCAGTATTTTGACCAACATCAACTGCTTGTTCTTGGACATTACACTTAAAATAAAATCTTGCTTTGCTTTCGCTAAATACAGTAAACAAAACTGAGTCTCAACCGAGACACTGACTTCTGTGAACAGATATTCATATTTACAGATACCAGTTTAGAACAAAAGCAAAATTTATAGAAGGTTTAACTTATCTTTGACTTTTCGATGCTTGGAACTCAGTCATCCTCTTTTCACAGAACTCTCTCCATGTCAAGGAATTCATAGCAGTCAGCCTGCGGCTTTGACATCTTTGGCTCTCCTCCATAGGCTTTCTTTTCTGGCCTCTGCAGGCTGGTCCTTTGGGGCGGTGGTATTCCGGTTCTGCCTTTTCCTCTTGGCATCTGGATGCCTGTTTCTGGGGACCTCCGGTCTGGGTTCTTGCTTGAATTTTTCTGCTTGTTGAAATCATTTCGCTCTTGTTGTCTCTTTTTTCTCAGGATCGGTGGCCTTGTTTTTCTTTGGATATCCGGAGTTGGACGCGGTTGCGTTGACTCTGCTTTTCTGTTGTGGGATCTTGTTACTGGTTTTTTCCTCTTGCTATCTTGCAAGGATTCTTTACGGGACGTAGTTGTTCTCTTATTCTTTTTCTCTGCTGGAGTCTGGAGGTTTTCAGTCCTTCTTTTCGGGATCCCTGCATAACTTGTAGAAAGGCTCTGTTCTTCGGCGGCTCTCTGCTTCTTGGGTTGTTCGGCGGTTCTCTGCTTCTTGTTTTCTGCTTCTTGGGTGACGGAGCAGACGGCCTTGCTTCGGGACCTTCCAATTGTTGGGAACTTGAATCCTGCAAGAAACTTTTGAGCACTTCAAAATCATTCTTCTCGTAAAACTTCTTCACTTGGTCGGGACTTGCTTTACAGGTTCCTCCTCTCTCGTTAAGGTGTAATATGGCTCCCTTGATTTCCTGAATAATATAGGGACCTTCAAATCTCGGAGCCAATTTTGCGGAGAAGTACTCTGGTGCATTTGATTAGCAAAATTTTCTTTTTAAAACTTTGTCCCCCACTTTAAAATCTGCTTCTCGGCTGTTATAATAAACTTGCTGTCTGTTTCTTGCCGAATCTGAATTTTTAACTGCCTCATGAATCAATTTCTGCACATCTTTTTACCTAAAATCTTGTTCCCTTTGTTGACCAAAGAATAATTTATCTAGTGGTGTTATTAACTTACGCCCTAAAAATCATTCCGCTGGCGTTTTTCCAGTGGTGTCATGACTTGCTGTTCTTCAAGCATAAGCTAACTCATCTATGTAGCCATCCCAGAGTTTGTGATGTGTGCTAACATAACTTCGAATTATTTTTACAATATTTTATTAACTCTTTCCGTGATGTTTGCCTGTGGTCTGTACGGAACCATCTTGATATGGCGTATGCCAAGTTCAGAGCAAATGTACTAAAAAAATTTGGCTAACGAATTGTTTGCCGTTATCGTTAATGACTTTTATCGATGCACCGTATTTGAAAATGTACCTGTGTAAGAATGCATCTGCAACTATTTTGGCTGATGCACGTTTAAGTGCAACAATTTCTGTCTATTTTGAAAAATGATCTACAATTACTAAAAGATAACGATTTTTATTTAGCTCAATCTGGGGGAAAGGACCAAGGAGATCTATGCTTAATATTTCATTCGGAAATGTAGAACGAATGCTATTCAAGTATTAAGTACCCGGCCGGGCTGTAATTAATATCATTAATTAACTGACATTGATTGCAGGACCTGACATACGCAGTTACTACTTTGTATAATTGCGGGAAATATACCGCCTCGCGTACCCTTTTTATTGTTTTTCTGATCCCCAAATGACCCGATGTTGGCGCGTCGTGTAATTCCTTCAAAATGCTCAATCGAAGCGAGGCTGGGATGACTTGCTTATACTCGAAGTTTTCGTTTGTTGATTTAGTATAAAACAATAAATTATCTATTATTTCACAGTTCTGTGCTCTACTTCTTATTGCGGCCCCATCTGTGTCTTGAAAATGTTCGGGGTCTTTTAAATACCCATAAATACTTCCCAATTCTGCAATAATTGTTTCTCTGGAATCTAAGATTTTAGAAGTTTACACAGCGCATTTGAGTTCATTCCCTTCACCGTCTAGTTTTATTCGGGATAGCGCGTCCACGACATTATTTTCTTTTCCTGGTTTGTACTTAATTATTAGGTCATATTCTTGAAGTTTTAAAGCCCATCTTATTAACCTGGGCGTTAGAGTTTTCCCAACTACCGCATGATCCGAAAAGACTGTTACTGGTGCTTTCCCGAAATAAACTCGAAACTTCTGTACAGCCATTAATACGGCTAATGTGTCTCTCTCCGTCGTTGTATAATTCCTTTGGGTAGCGTTTAATGTTTTACTATAAAATGCTAAAGGATGCCCTTTCTGCATGAGCACCGCACTTATGGCATAATCCGAAGCGTCGGCTGCAATTTCTAAATATTCGTCTATTTCCGGGAATTTCAAAACAGGGGCATTGATGAGCTCGTCTTTTAACTTTCCAAAAGCTGTATTCGCCTCTGCTCTCCATGTAAACTTACTTTTCTTTCTTTTAAGCACTAACAACGGTTCTACAAGGTCAGTGAAATCCTTTATGAATGATCGATAATAAGAGCATAACCCGAGGAAAGAAGACAGTTTCTTTGCGGTTTTAGGAGGAGCGAAACTTTTGATAACCTTTATCTTTGAATCTTGAGTTTCTATGCCCTTTTGCGAAATTTTATATACTAAGTATTTAAGTTCTTTTGTAGCGAACTTGCATTTCGATGGGTTAACTGTTAGACCGGCCACTTTTAATAACGAAAAAAACTTCCTGTAAGTCCTTAATATGCTGCTCCAACGAACTACTTGTTATAATTATATCATCTAGATAAATTAAAGTCGATTTTCCTAGGACAGGCTTTAGAACAATGTCCATAGCTCTCTGAAATGTCCACGGGGCCCCACACAACCCAAAGGGCATGCGTAAAAATGCATAAGTGCCAGATTTTGTGATAAACGCGGTTTTATGTATATCTTCCGGTTTCATAGCTATCTGATAGTAACTCGATGTTAAATCTGAAGTAGTCATATATCTCGGAGATTTAATCTTTCTAATTATTTCCTCAATCACCGGCAAAGGGCAAATTGGGAACTTCGTAATGCTATTTAACTTTCTATAGTCAATAGCAAACCTCCAAGCTTTTTTATCTGAGGGCGGGAAATCATTCTTTTTCCTACATAGTACCACTGGACTCGCGTAATCACTATTTATGGGCGAAATAATCTGATTTTTCAGCCTTTCTTTTATGTGTTCTTCAATAATGAGCTCTTTCTGTTTATCGTACCCGTATGGCTTGGCCCTACAGTGTTTATTGCATGTTAGTTGTATATCATGTGTTACAATTTGACAAGTTCACCTTTTGCAAAAAACGCTTTTAAATATCAAAGTTGGTACAGAAGAAATAAGTTGATGTGAAATAGTAAAAAAACTATCTTTAGTTGGGGGACAAGGACTCAGATGATATTACTGTTCAATGAAGTGTACTGCGGAGATGTGTTTGTGCAATCAGCTGATCTACTTTATAATTCAAAATGACATAACACTCAACTTCGTAGTAACAGGTAGTAAGAAGTATTAAAGTAGTAGTATTAAAGAAAAACATTCTACATTTTTCTTATTTTTTAAATTTCGTAATTTTTGTTTCATTTTTTTTGACTTATCAAATAATGTTTTAGCTATTGCCGAAATTATTTTTTAGAAGTATTGAAATCTCTTCAGTAGTTATCGAGAGAATTGGTCATTAGCTTGGGTTATCTCGAGTACCTATCGAGAGAATTGTGCGTGCATTATCGAGAAAATTCCAGATTTTTCACATGGGATCTTACATTTGAGGTGGCATAAATATTGCTTTTTTTTTTAATTTTTATTTCTCGTAACTCTGAAAAATATTTGTAAGACAGCTTCTTCGACATAGTCATAAATCATACCTTATTTTCATCACTTTTACAATTTGTATTATCAATTAAAAATTAAAGTGTGTTTTAACCCTTTTGGGGCACACTGCATACAATATATCTGCAAATGGAAAATCCTATCATAAGTAATCACTCATTTCAGGCTTTTACCAGAAAGTGCTGGTAACTCCTAGGTTTCACCGCCGCAAAAGCTTAATAAGAGGTAAAATGGAATGATATTAAAGCATACTTCGGACTTTTACCAAGCCACATTCATAAAAGCTGGGTTTTACCGGTAAAATCTAGGATTTACCAGACTACGGGTTTTTATCATAACATATACATAGTAAAACTTAGAAGACCAGAGAAACTTCAATGGTGCTTTATGCAAATTATGCCTAAAGACACTTTTCTGAGTCTGCGGACTTTGATATTTGCTCTCAAAGTCAGTGTAAGTTTATTCAACAACATGTTTCGTATCTTTTACATGTGGCGGCCATGATGGGTCGTGACGTCACGTTGCCGATGTTTATTTGCTTTCACTTTTGTAACGTCATACTTACTCCATCTGTTGTAATCTCCTTGGATGGAACGATGCACATAGATATGGCGAAAATTGCCCACATTAAACGCTTGCAATGAACAACATTGTAAAGGACCAACAACAGCACAAGAGAGGACAAGCGAGAACAAACTTTTATTGGACTTACAAGCTTTCAACTTTCCCATCTTTGCATATTATATTAGATTTGATGTATACACCTTAAATTTCCCATACCCCATAATTTCACATAACGCCGGCAATTTTCGTCGTACTTGTATCGTTTCAAAGGTATTTAGAGTTCTTCAATGTGCTGAACAGTTTGTGGAGGAAAAAACGTGGGTGTTGCTGTTTGAAAATTTCGAAATGTTTTCATTGTGAGAGCTCTGTTGTCTTAAATGATCACAATCTCGAGCGCATTTTATGACCACCCTGCACTTTTCCTCCTTGTGATATTCGTTTGTAACTCTATCTGTGATAACGGGTGGATTCGGTTATTCCCAAGGAATGAGTTAAAATTTACAGGTGTCTTCCATTTTATTCTAAAAAAAATATATATATACAGTACATAAATCTTAATAAATATAGGCGTAGTTTTAAAGCTTGGGTTCTGTATTTTTTATTAAAGCAGACTTTATGTTTGGCTTTAATTAAAAACATTTAATTTTTTATTCTTATTTTCATTCTTACACGAAGGATTCGAGAAATTCTCGAGAGCCGTTTAGTATTTAGATTCTTGAAAATTTATGAATTATCATACCTCGATTTTTTGATAAATGCTATTACGCCTATTTCATTTTTTAGACAATCCCTCTTCCGAAAATTCCAGGATGCGTGTCTTAGCATTGCGATCGATTTCTTTTAAGATTTGGAACTCCGTATCCTTTTTTTAATGATGTCTAGCAAGAAATAATTTTAACATTTGCCACGAACATCATATCACAGATATTGGTGGCGCTCAGTATTAGAAACACGGAAAACAGCAATATGCGTCTTTTTCACCAACGATAGGGCAAGTTTCAAATGCCCAGGTTTAAGTAATGTTCATAACTAAGGATAGGAAGTTTTCTAAATTTTCCAAATTGAGTAATTAAATAGAATCCTAAAAGTCTCCCGAATCTTTCATATAAAAATGATGACAATAAGGGGATAAAAACGAGGTATACTTATTATTAAAATTTAATTTTTAATCAAAGTAAAATCTGAATGCAGACAATACACATGAACATTAAACATGTAACAAAAATTTCTCGGCAGAAAATTCAGAGTTTGTCATTCAGGACTCCACGAGATGATAAGGTTACGAATTTTGTATACATATGAATAATTTTATTGAAATTATAGTGCTCTTTTTTATTTGTTTTGTGCAATGTAACATAAAAAATCTTAATGAAGCTTTGCCGGAAAATTAAAAATACAGAGGCAAATCTGAGTAAATAGCTACCTCGCTAAACTGGCGAGAAACCACCAAAATTCACCAAAGCCCAAGAAATGAGCAAGTATCATTGCAAGAGTGTATATTTTACCTCAAATATAAAAACGATAGAATAATGATCGATGATAATAGAAATATAATAATTATTTACTATCGTATAATTATTATAATTAA
>KK120499.1:38722-53400 GCA_000611955.2 Stegodyphus mimosarum | reverse complement strand
CTTGAATAAGTGTGAGTTTGGTCACATACAAGTAAGGGGGTAGGAGACTCTTCATTGCTAGACGATTTAGAAGCAATGCCAGAAAATGAGGAAGGGCTAGTGAGTACAAGTAAATAAAATTTTAAAATAATTAATTTCAAGTTAATACTTTGAAAAGAACAAAAGAATAAATTTGAAGAGCATCAAGTACAATTTACCATTATGACTTTGCATTAAATTGCTTGCTTCCTCAAAAGTAAAGAAAATGGTGTACAATTTATCTATTGGTTATTGGCTGTCACAGAGCTTTTTTTTTTAATTGGCATGGTTAAGTTTCAAAGTCATCTAAGTCAAAAAAAACATTTTCTAACTCTTTCGTTTCTTGGAAGAAGTCTATGAAAGTACTTCTGTTATTAATATTAACATTCTTGTTAGTTTTACTACCACTTGCGGCTTGAGAGTAAGTTTTAGTATTCAACATTTGCATACTATGTACCGTAAACCCTTTGCACTACTGTGTACCGTAAACCCTTTGCAGTTTGTTTACCACCCCATGCTAAGTCATGCCACCCTGTTAAGCAAAAAATGGCTTCTTTTTACTATTATGTATTTTGCACGCTCAGAGTTTGTTCCTCAGAATCCTTGCTTACCAATGAACTTAATTATTTAAAAGCAGTTGCTATTGACCGAGGATTTCTCCCGTTATTCCATCATAGAAGACATTCCACTGTTAGAAATAATATTAATGACTTTGTCGTGCTTCCATTTTATCCTTCTGTTAGTTATAAGGTTGCACGGATTCTCCACAAATTCAATTTTCAAGTCAGTTTCTCCCCTATCAATAAAATTCACGGTTCAATTCTAAAAGATTCTGTTTCTGATTTTAATTCTTGGGGAATTTATAGTATATCGTGTCAGTGTGGCTTGAGATATATTGGCCAAACAAAAAGAGCGTTAAAGTTTCGTATCAAGGAACATGAATCTTATGTTCGAAAGGGCGAAATTAACAAGTCTTCAACAGCGTATCATAGCTGGAAATTTAATCATAATTTTGACTTTGGATCTGCAAAAATTATCCAAAAAGCTTCTTCCGTTGGTGAATTGGATTTTCTTGAGGCTTTTCATATTCACAAAGATTTAGTAAGTTTAGTGAACGATTTTAAGTCTAATCCAGTCCTTCCTAGCACTTTTAAAATTCTATTAACATAATTCTTGATGATTCATTTTGCCGATAGTTGGCGTTGCCTCCTCGCGCGTGGTTCTACCCGAGAGTATAAAAAGCCGTTACTCAGCTTTCTTTCCCTTTCTAAATATTTTGTTCTCCTGATGAGGAGGGACCTGTAGCTGCCCTCGAAATCAATTGAGTGTTTTTTTGTAAATGTACGCCAAATACAAGGTTGTTTCAGCGAATTTGATTTGCATGAGTTTTACCATTATTAATATTCATTGAAACTTCCTATAAAACATCCAAATTCTCATTTAGTTTAGGAAAACTGTTATTACTGCTATTCACAGCTGGTTTGGCTTCCATTTTTTACAGGAATTTTTCTCTGTGGCTCCCCTATAAGATGCTACGTGTTTTTCAGAGTAATTTACGCAGACAGGATCATCTATTTTGCTTTTTTGGAGCAATTTTCAGTTCTACGATCTCTGGCGCACTTACGGCAACGAGGCGCAAAAAAGAGATTATCAAAAAAACGGTTCCACCGTTGGTAGTTGTGACACTGCAGTATGAGATTTTTATTCGCATATTTTTCTACTTTAACCACAAACAGAGACAAGCTTGTTAATTTTTAGATCTACTCTATATTATCAGTAGGTAGAAGTGGTATTTGGCATAGAGTTAGTGGTTCTCGAGTTCTGTTCCTAATTAAATGCATGATTTTGTGTACAGTGAAACCTTTTTGTGTTAAGGATTCTATAATTTCCCCTTTTCCCATTTTGATTGCTAACCCTCGTATAACTACTTTGATTGGTCGTTGGTGTTTTGCAGTGGTGATATAATCTCGAAACGGGATTTTGCGTCGTCCACTATAAAGAGGTGTATTACTTTTCAAATTGTCCCCACCGAATATTATCGCCCGGTATTATTTTTAAAGAAATTAAATATTGAAGAATCTGCATGAACGTAGATATGTTCCTTGCACTGTGAAAAAACGATGATACCTAAAGCCATGAAGTTTTGAACAACGTAGTCCTCCACCAGAACACGTGCTCGGAAGCCCAAATTTTATATTTCATATTTTGCAAATAATAGTAATAAGACAAAAAAGAAAACTTTGGAAGCCATCTTACTAAGAAAACTGAACATTGATACGAAGGTTGCTATTTATATTCTTGCTCTTGGCAACAGCAAGTGTTGCTAGGCGACCGCAGACGATTCCAAACGAAAGTTTAATATTTTTAACCATAACTTCTTCAGAACATTTTGCCATTTTAGCGTGATTGGTGTTGTTTACAGTAAATTGAAGAATTCATCAGGGCAAAAAATGGAACTGACTCGTTACCATTTCGTGCGATTATTTGTCGTAACCTTTCGACGTGGATTATCAAGACAAGCGTGCTTCGATGAACTTAACTCCTTATACATCGATAAAGCACCATCCAACAGCACTGTAAAAAACTGGTATAATGAATTCAACCGTGGTCGACGTTCACTCCAGGACGAATTCCGTGAAGGTCGTCCAAAATCGGTTGCTGCACCAGAAAATATCGATGCTATCCGTGAACTGATAAAACAAGATCATGTGACATACCGTGAGATTGAGGTATCTTTAGCCATTAGTATGACAAGCATCAATAAAGATATAACATGAACATTTGGCCGTAAAAAAGATTTGTTCGCGTTGGATCCCGCATAATATGACAAACGAATTTTATGAATGTATTTTAAGTTAATAATTTATAAATTGCATATCCTAAAAATAAGTATAAACATACAATTCTTTACACAACATTAAATTTTTTAAACACTAAAAGGATAATGTAATATCTACTATATTAAATAGTACCATATAAACTAAAGATTTTTTGTTTATTGTGTCTTCTAAACTTTTTATTATTATTCTGTACTTTTCATAACATACGTGACTTTTTGGAAAAAAATTCAAGTAATGACGTAGAATGCAATCTACCACTTTAAATTAGTTAGTTATTTCTCAGATGGAGCCACTAAAACACTATTTTTAAAGCGAAAGTTTAAAAAAATAATTAAGACTATACAAATGAAAACGATTCCATCAATTAATTTAGTAATCTTTTAAATTTTAACTCCTTCCTGTGATAGAAAATAAAAGCAGGACTTGCCCATAAAAGAACTGTTTCTATGAGTCATTCTGCCAAGTACACTGTGCGGGGGGGGTCAGTTCTATATCTCCCGTTTCACTGGGCTGATTGACGAAATTGCGTTTTTCATATCTCGAAAGAGCAACTTGGGATATATATTAGATTTATATATAGCATTGCTCTAACATAGGTATTTTGACACAAAATCGGACTTTTCTGAAATAACATCCCAATTTTTTTTCCGTATTTCGATTCTACGACTCAAATTATGCCTAGATATTAAATTTTGTACTTTTTGGTGAGAAATTTATGGCGAAATTTAAAAATTTATCTTAACGCACTTTTTTCTTTCCAGTTTGCCCCAAGAATAATTAACCTAGAGAACTTCATAATTTATAGCAACCTATTTTCCTTTCTTTTCAATGTACATGAGCGAAAAAAAGTTATCGTTCATACTTTCAAATAACTTTAACAAAGAGCATAAACCACATTTGGCGTTATTATCGTTTATAACAAATATGCCAATATATAAATTCACGTATATCTAAAGAAATTTTGAATAGAAAACTCTTAATTATTTGCAGGTGGGCCTAGAAATACAACTTCTTTAAGATGATGTTAAAAATTTTATAGGTTATAATACAAAAATATTTTTAAATAACCATAAAAAATGTGCAAATTATATTTGGATTAAGCCTAAATTTTGAATTCTGGAAGAAAGAATCAAGTAAGTTTAATAAAAAAAAAAGATATAGTTAATCAAATTAAATTAACCTTGAGGAGCTAAAATTTTGAGAGCTAATTTTTTAAAAACTATTCGTGCGATTTTTACAAAACATGGCGGTTTGGCATAACTTGAGTTGGAGAATCGAAATATGGAAAAAAATTGGCATGCCATTTCAGAAAAAGTCCGATTTGTGTGTTAAAATACCTATATTAGAACAATGCTATATATAAATCTAATACAGGGTTCGTACACATTTCTGCGCATGGAAATTAAGTACTTTTAAGGACCTTTAATGAAAAAAATTATATGAACAAATGGGAACTGAATAAATTCAATTAAAATATTATCTATGCCTGAACTTCATTTTTGTAATACCATCCTAAAAAGAAAATAGATCCGTAAGTAGAATGAATAATTATTAAACATGAATTAATTAACAAAATTATTAATAAGTTTGAGAATAAAATCAACTTTATAAAATGTATCAAGCAGCATTAAAAATTTTGCATTTATAATAGTTGGACATATTTGAGCTTCATTTTTGTCACATTGTTCATTTGTTTGTTCACATTGTTTGTTCATTTTTGTTTGGCTTAGTAAATAGCAAGTAGATTTTATGTCAAGCGGCATAGATTAAAATTAGAAGTGGATCATACTCAGTATGATTCATAAAAGATCGCCCTATCACCGCTGCTGCTTGCCTATAGAGAGACCCGCTGATTAGAACTAATCCAAAAGGCCTGATGTAAGCACGGTTGGCAAGATCTGAAAGTTAGCTGAGTTCTGTCTGTTACAGTTAGTGTCGTAGCTTCGTGTAGGTCCAATAAACCACTAAAGCACCACAGGTGGTAAGTTGTTTTGTATTGTTTAAAGTCTCACTAGATGCAAAGAATAAGTTTTACGCGACTTTTTACATATTTGTGTTTTATCTTGTGGCCACGGTAAGGATTAATGAAAGGCAATAACTCGCTTTAATATGCAGAGGTAATTTTTAAGGGTAAGCAGTTAGTTATAAATAATTAAATTAGGTAGTTAGATAACCTTAGTCATTATGGATTTACATAGCCAATATGAAATTTTATTTATTTTTTAATAATATTTGTTAAAAAAGCTCTATTAAAATCACAATCTAATAAAATTTCTAAAAATAATCTAATAAAATAAAGTTTAAATGTAAATAAAATGTAATAAAATTAAGTTTAAGATACATGTAATTTATGACATTGATTCTTAAACGATATTAAGATAACTACACATTAATAGCTATAAAACATTCATGTTTTGTAACAACAAAATATTTATGCGTCTTTTTAATTTGAAGCCTTCCCAGACATTTTGGCTAATTTAAATCAATTTATTTCTCTTTAAGCATGTTTTCTAACAATCAGAAAATTGTCTCAATACGCAAATCAGTGTTCTCACTAGTTTCTGCGTACTTTATCTCCTAACTTATCAACCTCACTACAATATAATTATGAGGCTTTACTTGATCTGGTAAAAGTTAAATAGTCCAAAACCTCCCGATAGACGTGAAGCAAATTATCGCTATGTCTAAAAGTAACTACAGTGTCAGACACAGGTTTAAATAAGCCTCTATTTTAAAAAGAACTTAGAACATAAAGGCATGTTCTGATGCTGACAAAATTAGTTACAGCTCGTGGTGGTGCAATTAAACAAGAACACTCAAATTGAAACTAAAAATGTGGACTAGTGGTCAAAGACTATACAATTTAGTTTTAATTTAAGCTGGCTCAGTAACTCTATCATATGAGGAAATCGAAATGGGAAACTATACTAAAGGCTGAAATCATAAACAACTGGGTAATTTATAGAATAATAATTGTACATATCTTTGACGAATAATTTTCTTTATGTATTATTGTCTCTTTCTTCAACACATTTCCTTTTTATTTTAGAATTTTTGGATTTAATTAAGGATTTCTGTTATTCTAAAAAAACTAAATGCATATAGAAAAAGCTGCTAATTTTATTTCTTTAGCAATATCAAAATTGAGAAGAAATATGCAATATATATGGTAAGGGCTGGTCATAGAGCTGATGTGGCAGAAATTTTAGAATTTAGTGACAAACTAAGCAGCAAAATCTAGAAATGTCATAACTTTTAGAATTTAGAGCAGGCACTGGAAGCAGAATTTAGAAAGGCACTAGGCAGCAGAATTTAAGATTCACAGAGATTGCATCAGGTGAAAATATGCCTAGCGCCAGTTCTGTATGATGCATTAAGGCATATTATATGAAGCTTTTAAACTGTCAGTTTTCAATTTCTTTATTAATAAAAAAATACATTTTAATAACGCCTGTCGATGTGATATGATTAGAAGCATTCCTGATATTTTCCATGCTTGTGTCCAATGAAAAGTAGAGCAAATAAAGGGCAGATAAACATGTTAAGAAAAAGATTCTAGTATCATAAGTAAACCATTCAAATATTATGTTTTCATTGTTCTTCAAGGCGTTCTCGAAAAAGTAAGAAATTCATCACAAACTTTCTGTAAAATACATCCAATATGTGTTAATACCATGGAGACATTTTTTAATTTTGTCACATATCATTGGAATTATCTAGAACCGTGAGTCTATAAATCTTGCCTTAAAATCTTTCTAAACTTTCCAAGCTGCAGTGTCTAAAATCCTAAAGAAAAATTATCCCTACCAATTCTGTAATAGCCAAAAGCCAGAAATATTTTGAAAAAAAGGAAAAGTGTAAAATAAATTTTATAGAGAAAATTGATGCATATTCTGAGATTTCTGAATATTCTCAGACAATTACATGGGATAAACTCTTACTATGAAAAAATTAAAAAGAAAACATTTTTAATTAATTGCATAGCTAATTTCGCGTTTAGTAAGAACTGTTTCGTATATTGTGTTTTATAGCATTATACCTTGTTTATTTCTCAGATTCAAAATATTGTATAATAAGTTAAAATGGAACTTTATAATATGATAGCGAAAAGTGAAAATATTTTATTATAATGTCTTTTTTTAAACATAATTTCAATATATTACCATTATTTTAATGGAATTTATTACTGTTACAATGTACTAAAAAAATCGTCGAAAAATTCTCAGATCTCGGAATTAAAAATTTTCTATAAAAACTTATCTTAAATCCCCAAAATGTAGATATGTCGCCAAATTTAGAACCGTTACATAAAAAAATTCACATCACCAAAAGCGAAAAGTTGTTTAAGAGACCTTCATTAGAAAAAAAATTAATTTCGAAATGCTTATGTTTCACTTCTTGCTTAGAAACTCGAATATCCCGCTATTTATATTAGAAATAAAAACAAATTATAACACATGAACCCATTCAAAAGATAATCATATATGTCAGTGAATCGCCAAAAATATTCCTCCAAAATGCTAATTCACACACAAACTGGCAGTCGTAAAAACAGACAGAAATTTCAGATGATTAAAATTAAGGACCTTCTGCCGATTTTGGCCGAAATTAAGGACTTTTAAGGACCAAAAATCGATTCCAAAAAACCTAAGGACTTTTAAAGACCGTACGAACCCTGTAATAAATATCCTAAGTCGCACTTCTGATACATGAAAAACGCAAGTTGAATTTCGTCAATCGGTCAGTAGAACGGGAGATATACAACTGCCTTTTTTTTTTCTGTAGTGTACATTACGAATGACACGCAACATGGCCAAAAAATAGTCATTACTTTTATCAATGATTTTTCACTATGTTTTGGCGAGATAATGTGAAAGCATTTGTAATGCAGCAAGCTTGAAAATTCGCCAACACAATTCAGTTGTTATAGTATTAGTGTTGTCTGCAGGACTGACAAAGCTCTTTTGATGCTTTACGGTTTAGTGATTGTATCCGAATCAGCCCAGCATCTTATATGAAGGCCATTCATCACTCATAATAATAACAAACTAAAAGCAGCAGATTGCAAACTACATCATTATCAAATATCACTTTTTTCCAATTTGCCAGGATTTTTCAGGTGAATAAGAATACTGCAGTTCTCGTGAAATTTTTACTATGGTATATAAGTTGATAAAAACATCTTTTTAAATCACTTTTATTTTACACAGTGGTAAACACATGAAGTTACTAATGTTTGAACTAACTTAGTCACTGTATAAATTTGAAAATTTATACATGTAACATATATAAACTTACACAGAGCAATAAACATTTCAGCAAAATGTCATAAAATCAGAGCTTTTAAATTCCATAAATAAATAAATATAAAAACAATGAACAATATTTTTCTGATTTAATAACCTTTATTAAAATTATCCTAAGCTAAAGTTTGAATAATGACAGCATTTACAGGAAATTTTGCACTTGTTAAAATATCACAGATAAAATGATGAAAAGATCTCTATGAAAGACACATAGGAATCAAGAATATGTTTAATACATAAGAAATATAAACAACTAAAAATATGAATGAAACATGTAACAAAGTGAAAGAGAACAATAATGGATAATGCCAAATAACTTAAACTGCACTGCAATATCGAGAAATCCTTGAAAACAACAATTTTATTTAAAGAAAAAACAAAATCTAAAGTTGTTTTAATGCTTCATTTTCAACTTATTAGATACAATTAATAGGATAATCAATGAACTATCTACATTTTCTCAAAAAATAACATTTAGCATCTTATAGGCTACAAAAATAATGAAATGTAAAAATAACATGAATTAGTAAGTTATACTTTAATGTTTAGAACTGAATTCTAAATATATTTATTAAATTATTTCAGCATATTTCTGAAGAAAATTGCTGAATGATAAAATAGCCCAAACAAGGAACTAATTTACATGAGGCCTGGAGCAAAACCTCTTGAAGAGGCACCTCTCCTAATTTTTTTTTCAACATCAGATATCTGTAACACTAGTTACATAAAACATTTCATGAAATGGCCTAAAAATCAATATTTTTTCAGTTAAAATTATTGGGGGGAAAAAAACCCCTCTTTTTTGTGCATTTTATTTTCACCATTTCAATTTATTACAACAAAGTACACAACAGCTGTTTGCTTAGAACTGGGGGAGGGGAAGGGAAATTGGGGACCACATAATAATAATTCTTTAATTAATTAATTTATTTTAATTTTACAAAGTTTAGCATACTTTAAACACTACAAGAGGATCTAGAGGTCACATGAAAATATAGGTACAGGGCAAGTGCCCAATCTACCCTTGCATAAGATAAGAGACATGAAGAAAAGAAACATGCTACTTATTTAAGTATGTATTTAACTACGTTTCTAAAACCTCTACAGTGAGGATAAATATCAAGTTGAGCAATAAAACACACAAATCCTTAATGATATATACTAACTATTATATCATTATGATTTAAACAGATCACATTACATTACAACAACAAAAATCTATAGATTATTGAAAAGCGGTTAAAAATAACCAAACTACTTCGCATAAATATTGCTAATAACAGTAAAACAAGTTTTGATATAGAGCTTTCCATAATTCTGCATGGCAGTTAAATAAATTTTCATTAGCAAGATATTTTGAAAAAATAATGATCTAACACGAGAAATGCATTTTACTATCAGTCCAATTTAGGTTCTTCTTTACCATTTTTCAATATTTTATAATAGTATGTCTTTTCCAATCTATACATGTTAGCCTACAATTTATTATAAAACTTACATATTTTTTAAGTAACTGATTTTCTATGAAAAGAAAAAATATCTTAAATAAAAACTAAATTACAATACAGAAGCACATAAACAAACAGATATTGAATTACTGTATATTTCTGCGTATAAGCAAGTAAAATCGTTTAAGTTTTTTGAGTGAGAAATGCAAAATATCAGCTATGCTCACAACAGAATTCCTCTTTCAACTGCTAATCAGTACTGCTACCACTTATAATGGCAGAGAACATATGGGGGAATGCTTATCAAATGAAAATTTTTAGTAATTTTTTTTCGTACTGAAGTTTATAGACGAGTATATATATACGTTCAAATTGACTCACAATGATTTGATCCCAAAAACAAATAATTTAGAAAATATTATTTCTTGACATAATTTAAGCTAAATTAATTTTCTGAAATTTTATTTAATTCTAACACATACACTACCTGACATTGAAAATGCAACACCAAGAAGGAGTGACCCAAAAATTATGTAATGTTCAGGGTAAATACCGAGTTATCTGAATGCGCAGCCATCCAATGCACGTTGAAGAGATATAAGGGAAAGGAACGTCCAGAATGTTCTATTTCGTACCGTTACTTCTGCTAGGGAAATCATCGTGAAAATTTGTTCTTGTCTCAGAGGACGCGTATAATAGCAGAGAATGCCAGGCTGTCGTCAACGGAGGCAGTTCTGCCAGACAGATTGGATGTCATTTGCAGACCCTGCCATTGCCGCATTAAGAAGACGAATTGTGGCAAATGGTGGACAGGGAATGGAGAACCATTCCTCAGGACACCATCCATACTCTCACTGACACTGTACCTGGATGTGTTGCTTCGTGTATCGCCGCCTAAGGTGGTCCTACAACCTACTGAGCCGACGATGATCTTGCTCTGTATTATACATTTCACTTCATAATAAAGATCATTTATAGTTGCATTACTGTCTCTCTCGGTTTGCCAAGTTTTATCACTTTCTAGCCACTCCTTCTTGGTGTTGCATTTTCAATGTCGGGTAGTGTATTAATAAAAATTCTCAATATTAGTATCCAGTCAGAATTTTCAAGCAAGTCTGGGAGAATGACACCATCCTCCATCTTGCAAGTAATATCATCTTCTGCATCATCCATAACATTATTGATCGAAGCTTTTTTGAATGATCAGACAATAGCTTTTGGCCTATATTTTTAATGGCTGAGTATTTGACCTTCACTTTCAGCACGTCTCATACATCTAGCTAAGTTAGACAACAAATTATTGAAATTTTTGGCGATATACAGCAGTTTTTTGGCTTCTTCATCTAAAGATCACTGAAAGTACTTTTGCTAAATTAAAAGCTGCATCAATTACCATTGCTTCTCTAGGACTTAGACGCATATGCACGACTTATGGGTAATTTTAAATTTGGTTTATACACAGGTTTCAGTTTTTGCTGTATTTTTTAAGCAAAATCTTACCTTTCTGCTTATATTCAGAAATAAACTATAGATTTCACACGAATAATATTTTTTTTTTAATTCTTTAACAGTTTTTTTCAGATTCACAAACCCAAATGGCAACTAAAGGTGTTTCTACATCTTTTATTTGAACATAAAATGTTATAAACATAATAAAAAAGTATATTATCATTTATACAAATTAGAAAATATATTACAACAACTACATTTCTTTCAGGTATTAAAAAAAATATTTTTTTATTATTACGAATATCCCCTTGAAATGATTAATAATTATTTTAAGATATTACAACTCATAACATGTAAAAATGACAGTAAAAGATATTATTTGAAATTGGAATAACTAGCATACCTAAAACATTCGACTGTGCATGATTGTCAAGATTAGCAATGACTAAATATTATACTTCAAAAGATTTCATTTAAATCAAACAATAATTTGATACGCTTTTCATCTGCTATATGAACTATAAGTTCAATGGCACAGTAATGTATCAGTCCATGATATCAATGTATTATCTACTAAATATTTTTATAATATAATGCTTTTGCCTAGCATCTTTACAACGAAGTTGTTAGGCATTTAAGAATACCACTTTAATAAACTATAAATACTTGTAAACTATTCTACTTTTAACTACTTTTTACACTGAATTATTTACAGTACATCATCTTTTTTTCCCTTCATCCCCACTATCGCAGTTTCCAATTCGAAACAGAAAAAGAAAAGGCATGCTGTTCTGGTTGCCTGAACTGTCAACTGCTCTAAAATAACAACTACCAGCATCTTGAATGTGGTCTCTTGGCCTGTGGTACAGATATGTGATGTAAGATAAAGAGATGTGAACTTAAAGTCTGTCCGGAAGGTTCAGAACATTATCAAAGATAGTCACATGTCAGTAGCTGGTCATTGTCAATCAGCTGTCACATTAACATCTGAAGAAGTCCACAATTAGACATGAGGTGCACAATGTTCTCAGGCATCTGTATGAAACAGTTTATGTCTAACAGCACTAACAGTATTGCATAATCTGGTTAAAGTAAAACATACTGCAACAAATGACAATAATAATACATTAAACTGTGAAAAGTTTAAATAAATAAACAACCACATCTTACATTGCTTGTCAAAATTAAGAGATATCGGCAGAAATAAAACTTAACTGCAACATATTGTCTCACATAAAGTCTAACCTCATGGAGCCTTGCACGGCAGTAGAAAGGCTGATTCAAGTTCCTGTGGCAGCTTGAAGGTCTAAAACCAGGTCTCTTGTAATTACTCTGTAGTTCCTTCAAGCCGACAATGATAGAAGATTGTCTTTGGATGCAATTATTGCTCTTAGTCACACCTTTGACCAAGTCATCTACCAATTCATTGTTTAAAAAGTGGCTCCAAATTTTTGATACGACAATTTAAGAGAGATTCAGATCCTGGGTAACTGTTGCCTTCCCCCAAGAGTCTATCAAATAACCACTACTTTTCCCCTTTGCTTAGATGATGCTTTTGATTCATATCTAACAGATATTGATTCCTCTCAGAAACTATATTAACCTTTAAACCATAAAACATTACCCTCTCAAACTCCAACTTATGTCTCTTGCACAGCATGTTGTTAGACCCTTAATTTGTATATTTAATGCATTAACTCATGCATAAAAGTTTAATTTTACATACAGTTATATATAAATAATATAAATTATACTATTGAATACGGTATTGGTTTAAACTTGAACCAATGAGCCTATTTTTCTGATTACCCTTTAATTTTGACAAGTCTTTAATTTATTTTTTGTGTTAAGATATTTTCTGATAAACTGCACTTCCATAAAAATTCACCATGTCACTGCTAACTCTGTGAATTAGCAAAAAATGTATGTTTGGGTTATTTTTACAGATTCATAGGTAATAATTTAATCATAAATAACAATAAATTTTTTTGTCAAAAACAACAAAAATCTATATGTTAATTGGGTACTTTTCCATTATGCATCTGCCAAAAAGCATTGCAAGTGCATAATAGAAAAGTACCGCCAATTATTTATTTTGTTGGATACAGTTCAGTAAAATGGCAGTTAAATATAGAGCTTGTAAATCCATATGAATTCAAATGTGCATCTGTGAGTTCGCTATTGTCACATATATATCACAAAATATACCAAAAACATGACTATTCCACCAAATTATAAAATTCAGGATGGACAAAATCAAAAATTACCTATATTAATTAGCAACTTTATAACTATACTTTACTAACTATACAAAAAAATATTTTTAATTTACACATGCGTGTATATTTTCATATTAAAATCCTTATATATACAGATCAAAATTTATAAATTTAGAACATAATTAAAACACATAAATGAAATTTAAAAAATTCTACTGAATATTTCAGTTTCACAGACCTACTCTCTACCTATAATGACAATTTCCTTAACACTATCAATTATGAAATATATATATTATATAAAACCCATATTTGACAACTTAATTCATTAAAAAAAAGAAAAAATACATTTTATTCAATTACTTAAAGTCTAAAACATAATAATTATACATGTGACATTACAAGATAAAAATCCAAATAATAAATTACAAATTATACTCCAACATTTTATCTCGAACAGCCCACCTTAACTGATCATGTCTTCTTTCACCAGGTGGCTTAAAATTGTCCCAATATTTCTTATAGTAGTTATACATAGTGACAGGATCATTCTTCTTTTTGTGCACGGTAGGCAATCGAGAAATGGTTGAACGAGATGATAATAGCGAGCACGTTGATTGTGATGGAGTCAGGAAATTGGTTGTCTGAGGAGACAAACTTCCAGTAGAACTGTTGGACTTCCATGACAAATCATCACTTGAAAACGATTTGTTATTCTCAAAACTTTCAGTCTCTGGGTAAGATGTGTCAAAAATACTCGGTATTGCTAGTATTTGTTCAGTTATGAATGGCTTGCCATCTCTGTGTCTTAAAATCTTCCTTTTGATTGTTCTGCATCCTTTGTTCAAAGTAGTTGGTAAGGTATTTTTATTAAAATCTGAACTTTCGCTGTCACTATTCAAAGCAGAAATTTGGCCATTCATTTTAAAAGAGTTTTTATTAACTTTATACCCATTTACAGTTTTATATTTACCAACAGAGATATCGGCTACTGGAATATCTTTGTTCGGATCTGTTGAAATAGCTTCTGGGTTATCAGATAAATTGGCATGCAATCTTCTGGAATAAAGATTTAGCGTTTTTGGTAATTTACCGATATTCTTCTTATTCGGTAGTAAAATGG
Organism: Stegodyphus mimosarum; assembly: GCA_000611955.2. Taxonomy (NCBI): domain Eukaryota; kingdom Metazoa; phylum Arthropoda; class Arachnida; order Araneae; family Eresidae; genus Stegodyphus; species Stegodyphus mimosarum. The sequence goes on along the minus strand of KK120499.1, from coordinate 38,997 downwards.
AAGGATTTTCAGCAACAGAAGGGGAAAGCGGTTTGTCAGCGGAGGACCTGGGTAAAATGTTAGCAGATTGCTTTTTTTCGGCCACTAGTTCAGCAAGATCGTTTTTCATCATCTGAAATATATCAGCAGAGACATTTTCATAACCTAATGTTTTCAGTTCCTGCAACAATTCCTCATCCGTACACAATGGCACCTGAGAAGAGGCCATTTAAATTTCAAATATAAAGAGCTGATAATTACATCACCTGCAGAACACTAATAAAATTATCAGTCAT
>KK120499.1:400-38646 GCA_000611955.2 Stegodyphus mimosarum | reverse complement strand
TTTCAAAATACAACGAAAAACACAGAGTTCAGTTGTTTAAGACTGCTGCTTAAGAACACTTTATATTTTATTGTCTTTCACAAATCAAATGGCTTTTAACTAGAGCACCTTTACTTTTTGTCAGACTTGTGTCATGAAAGATAAAGACTAAGAGCATTCATTAACTGACAGATTCCGATATTTCTTAATCTTTTAGTCTTCAGAGTTACATTGCAATTTAAAGTGAAAATCGCCATTTGAAAGAATTTTGCTTTATGAAGACATTATTGCTATAAAATCACGCTTTAAAATATAGCCATGCCGTATTCAGCTAAATAAAATTTATATTGTAACATTTTATAAATGTTTATAAAATATTGTGTAGCAAAATTAATGGTTTCTTTGGGGGCCTTCAGGCAAGGACAACTAGGGGGTATAGTCAGTACCTCCTATGTAGGAGGAACTGGTATAGTCTGGACATCGGTCGAGATCGATGTCGGAAAACCAGTAGGAATTCTCTTTCCACTCGACAGCAGACGGCAAAGCGAGTGGGACCCCTTCAAATTCCGTGCGCGGAAAATGAAGTGGAAATTCCGTGCGGAAGTGACGTGCATTGCATAGCAACTAGTCTATCTCACCTCTACATTGCTCGAGGCTCAGGGAATAGTTTGTTGTCAAAAGTGCTGTTTCGAACGTGCTTATCACTGAGAATGGCGGTACCCTTCTCCCCCCCAAAAATACCAACCAGTTCGAATATACGGGGAATTTTTTTGAAAACAAATCTGCGGCTGTTAAGTCGTAAACTTGATTGCACGTTTAGTAAAGAGCACAGAAAAAAGAAATGGGAAGAGTTAATGGATATTTTACACGCAAGAAGAAATAGCTCTTCAAAAACTACAGATATGTAAAGAAACGTAAGCATAATTTCACGTATGATCTTTTGCAAAATGGAATGTTTCTCACAGGTTACATGTTTGTGAACTATTTGTTAACAGGAATTTTCTGATTAAAATATTTTTTGTCTTAAAAGGTTATGCAACGATCTCGTAAATCAAATCATTGAAATATAGCTTGTTTAATATTCCTATTGAATTTGAATAAAACAAAAATTCACTTTTTAGCAACTGATGATTACATCAATATTTTATTTATTCATGAATTATACTTATCATGTAACTACAGATATACTACGTATCGTAGATGTCAATAAGCAGAAAACTTTCGATTGATGCATTAAAAAGCGATTTATTAGTGAGTAAAAATATAACAAATTTTTTAAAAAAAATCACAAAACATATCATCTTGCATATAAATGCAAACACACACACACGCACGCATATTTAGGTATATATATATATATATATATATACAAATATATATATTATATAAAATAGATAATATATATATTATATATTATATATAATATATTAATAATATATATTATATAAAATGGAAGTAAAAATCACATAACAACTGCACATAAAGCGAATGGTAGGATTTTCTGTTTATAAAAATAAATCCTTCTTCCGTATCATTAGATGCAATTATAGATACGTGGGTACCATCTACAGCGCCGATGACACCAGGAAATCCAAACTTTCGATTGAATCCTAATTTGATTTTGTTTTGTTGAAAACTATTTAATGTTAATTTTATTCATTTGGTGAAAATACCAGAACAAAAAGCACCTGTAACTTCAGAAATACACCAACTGACATATTTTCTGACTCAGCCCTATATATCTCTCATTACCAACATATCACTGGTAACTTCCAGACGCATAAAACTTTAAGGCACGCAAAACTTGTATTAAATTAATAAATAACTATAATATATATATGTATATATATGTACATGTACGTAAGTATATAATTGTATTATAAATATATTAGCATATGCAGTGAAAGAAATTGCAGTACATATTCCTATTTATACCCTTCTTAAATCGATCACACCAGCGGCCGCGCGGTAAAATTGCAGAACACTGGTAGTTCGGTCCGAGGTTCAAATCCCATGAACGGGCTGGCTGCATGGGCGTCATTAAAAATATATCTGCCATTACCAAGATATCTCTGGTAACTTCCAGAAGCATAAAATTTTAAAGCACAAAACCTGATTTAAATAAATAAATAACTATGTATATACACATACAACTGTATTATAAATATATTAACATCTTTTTAAATCTATCCCACCAGCGGCTGAGCGGTAAAATCTCTAAACACTGGTAGTTCGGTCCGAGGTTTGAATCCCGCGAATGGGCTGGCTGCATGGGCGTTTTCGTGGCTTTCCCCACGACGTGTAATGTGTACACGAGCTGGTTTCCCTTAGAAAGTCCTCCACGAAGGCAACCCTCACCCTAGGCAGGTAGCCCTCGAGGCTTTGTCGTAATCTGATAAAACCCAAACCAAACACTTTGTAAATCCTAATAAAAAATACACAAAAACTGATGTAATTATGTAACAGAATGCCGCATAAAAAATCTGATAACTAATTTTAAATCATGCATTAAAATATTTACAAGAATTTAGTTTAACTGAAAATTATACAGGAACACAACTTGAATTATACAGGAGATTCTAAAACTACTGGAAATTGACATTCATGTCGGTCTAATTAAAACTACTTAAATAAATTTTTAACTTAAACCAGTTTAATATGAATGTTGAATTTAGGAGGTGCATAATTTGAAAATATACTGCATATTCTTTAATGCATTTGCTAATGTATTACATTTTTATACTCTACAAATTAAAATAAAAGTAGAGGGAAATACATTATAATTTAAAACATAAAATTTCAAAATTTATAAATTACTCATTAAGTACATTAATATTAGTTTAAAAATTACAAATATGCATTCCTTCTTTATACGTGAAGAATGGAAACACCAAATATGTTATTTTCACTAAAATTAAATTAACAAATTGCTTATCTGATAGATCAATAATAGTCAGAAACCTATATCATACAGATATGAAAACAAGCGAATTATTTCTTACCTTTAATTGAGGAGTTATTGCTGTCTTTGATGTGGATGCCCTAGTAAAGTATGGCCTTAATTTATTGATAAGGGTCCCTGCTATAGGTTTGGTAAGTCGAAATAATCCAATAAAATAGAATCGTCAGCATCAGATGCATTATTTCTATCACGAAACACTCCAGTTTTTCGCAAATCTTAAGAAATTAAAATATTCATTACGTACACTTCCAAAAACCATCAGTGACCTCTGCCGCCTTCAGTTTAGCTCTAAAACAACGGCAGTTACTCAGCTGACGGAAAATTTCCTATGCATTGATCTCTGTAATGATCGAGACGATGACACGAGACTCGCTCTTTGTCGAGTAGATCGCAAAAAACGACCCGTTCTTTCCTCTCGACGGTGTCCAGACTAGGGTCCTAGACAAGGCTCTTCAAATGTCATATAGCTAACGGAGGATCGAATCCCACGGTCATTTATCATCTTGAATAGTATGTAAACTCGTGCGCTGCTACATTTCCCATTGATGATAATAGACGGCGATATGAGCGGCAGCTAGAATACTGAGAGCCATCGAGATCTCTCGCATCACATGATCCCCACAGTGGCGCCTCGAAGAACTACACCCACTTTACCCACCGAGGACAAATGATGAACTGCGTTGCTGCAACTGGGTAAAAGAGCCTCGTATAGGGGTTGTGAAAATTTCCTAGCTTTTGCTAGCTTAGCTATGTACAGCTTTTGTAAACAAACAATGCAGATGACCACAGAGATCACGTGACTGATGTGCAGTTAATGCGAACAAGCAAGGTCATTCTTTCTCTTCTTCTCCTGCGAATATATCTCATTCCCCTTCGGAACCTGCTGCTGTGGACTTAAATTTTTCTACAAATCTCACCAACGGTAGAAATAACATGAACTCTAGTAGTTTGCTAAACAGCAGTAATCTTATGGAATTATTCGAACTAATGAAAATTCTATCTGAATTTCAAAGAGCATTTGGAACTAACCTATATAGGGTACACAAATTTTTAAAGTAAACTGCCTGTGATGCAGGCTGCAAATGACTTAGATACTAAATCTAACATTCTCTACTCTGTTATGGAGGAAATAAACGCTTTAAATTAACTTACTATATTGCTTATTTTGTGATAATGCTTAATGCTTAGTAGGTCTCTCATATATTAGTTCTATAATACATTTATGTTTAAAAAATATGTAATTTTCTATATTTAAATGTTTATATTTAACTGTTTAACTTTTGGTATCAACTCTTGCTTGGGTTCAGACTGCTAGGTATTTTTGCACTCTTTAATTTTTGTTTCCTCCTAGTTAAAGTATATTCCTCATCTTACTTGTACTTTCTAGCCTAATTTGAGCGTCGCCACTGGTCTAGCCTTGAAACATTTCATCGACGACTTTTTTCACTTCCTACACTGTTCTTGATCGATGTGATGTCTACTTCGGAAACTATATAATTGCTTTTCTCTAGACTTTTTCAACCTAATGTTCTCCCTCTTCTATGCTTGGACACATTACCAGATCGAAAATCGTCAACATTATTAGTCCGGGATAACGCTGCCGCGTGGGTGCCTGATGTTTGCGAACTGCGTTCGCTTGAGTCGTCAACGAACTACGTTACACACGCTCCACGTCAAAATCTAACGGTCACACACGTGCCAAGAAACGAGGTTCTCATCAACGGATCCTACTAAGCACGTCCACACATACATAAAATATCACGCAATATAATGAGCAGTTGTACTTCAAACTACTAAAGACGCTAAAATGCAACACATTGCAAAGCGTTACCTAAAGAGATAACTAACTCCGATTTATCTCAGTTCGTGAAGAATTACAAATCGCAATAGTGACAGATGCTACTGTTGCGATTTGTAGTGCAACAGTAATAGATGTGACTGATCAACGATCATCTCAGTGCAACTAACAAAACAACTGCACTGAGATGATCGTTGATCCCTTATTTGCTTTTGGTACGCAAAAAGAGAGTTTTACCCAAAATATTACATATTAATACCTTAGCACCATTTGCGTGATTTAAAAAAATATGATGTACACTAGTACATTGTCACACGGAGGCGTAATAAGAAAGATGAAAGCTCATGAAATACATTTAGATGAAATAGACAATAAACAGTCAAAATCCCATTGAACGAAACAGTCAAAATCTCATTGAACGATGCTTTGAGTCGTGGAGGCATGCTTAAAAAGGAGAATGTAACTTGAGGAAAGATAGTGATTGATCGATGGACAAATTGACGGCAATGCACATCAAACGATGAATTAAATGAAATTAAACTTGATTAAATAATAAATTTTAGTATTTCCCAATAACATATAGTCAGTTTAGGTGTGGAAAAGTACTAATAGTCTTTTACACTTAAAATTATGAATGTGAAAAAGGAATAACGTGAACTTCTAGGCGTGGCTTTGTGATGACCAATGCGGTGATAGCTTAAGCGTGAAATGAACAGGTCCAAAATAGAAGTAAAATCGTAAATAAAAATGTAAAACAAAGTCAAACGGCTTTGCAAGCTAAAATAACAAAGTCCAATCTTTGTAAGCTGCGTAAAAATATAAAATAAAATTCTTGAATAAATAGATAAGAAGTAAAATATATACAGTGATTCGTTAAGCTGGCTATAAGTTCCTGTGTCTATATACACGGTAGATAAGTTTTTTTCTGGTTTGTCCATGATGGATATAGAAGTTTTAAATTTTACGAAAAATTCTTTTACTTTCTGCATCTGAATTTGAATCCAGGCGAATAAAGATAAACCATTTTCTTTTCTAGGCTCTTGCTTTTTCTTCTTGAACCTCGCTGGAGAAGTGTCAGGGATATTTTGCTCAGTTTTATTAGATAGAGATGGGAAATCTGCATTTGAAAGTTTGAAATTATTCCTATTAACATTCTTCGAAACTTCGTTTTCAGATCTGGCTGATTCTCTAGCTTTGAAAATATTTTTTGGATGCTTTTCAGATCCGTATACGAGAAGACGTGGTTTCCACTGCATAAGGCGCAGGCAGCAGGCTTTTGGTTTTCGTTTTTCTGTTTGCGTGTGTAAGTTTCATGATGCTTTTCACATTTTAAGAATCGCACAGTGTAGTGACATAGTTTTCGTGTATGCCCGTATCTTTGACACTTATTGCACTGCACGGGCCCAGATTTTGATTTATAAATTGCGATGAATACATCTAAACTTCCGAGATTATGACTTTGATATATTCTTTTGCCTTCTATGGAACGTTTGCACACTACTTGGAATAAAATCTCTAACAGATGGGAGCTAACGTACTTTAAACACTAGAATTTCCTTGGTAATGATCTTCTGTATGATATTTTTTTAATATCAGGGTCGGTGTTTTTAGGGAGCTGTTTGATGACAGCTTTCATAGACTTTTCGTTATTTAATTTGAAACTATGGAAAAGTAGTTCACGTATTTGTAGTGATTTTGCGATAAATCTGCAGTGATCAGATTCATTTACTCTGATTTTAAGAGATTCTCCTTTCATCTTAGCTCTATAATTAGTAATGTTATTAGTTTCCATTTCTTCTTTTAATGCTTCCCAATTTGCACTAAAATCCTCTGGTACAATTGGGGGAACATTAGTTTTTGGAGTGATACAATCCACTGCGTTTTCGTCATCATATGGTCTTCCTGATTAAGTTTTGAATATTTATTTGATGGTTTAGTTTCGCTCTGTTCAGTGTTAGAGATAGGTCTTTCGCTAGAGTTAAGAGGGTAAATAAACCTTTCGCTAACCGTAAGAATGCGTTTTTTATACGATTTATTTTGTTTTGAAGTTGAAGAATCATTATCTTCTTTACTTTTACCATGACTGTTTCTTTAGAGATTTGAGCGATTTCCTGGGTTTTATTTGATTTTTGCAATTCTTGTAGGAGTAAATTTAAGGCATCAACTTCAATTGACATTTCCTTAGTTTTATTATAGGCGATGTCGCAGCTTTTATAGAGATCCGGATTGAAGGTGTCCTTTGCCTTCCAAATTTCTCCTCGTGAAGTAGTGAGAGAATTAATTCGATCCTGTATTGCTCCAGGTGTAGGAGAGAGTTAAATGCTGTATTTTTAATTTTCTGGAGGAGTTTTCTCTTAAAATAGGTCTCGTGCTGCATTCACGGGAAAATAATAAAAGAAGAATTTTAATTATAATTAAACTAAAATTACCTAACTAAATACAAAATTTGTAACACTGCCCCTTTCCCAAGGACTGCACGTTGCGGGCAGTACAATCCCTGGTCAGGAAGGCGTACTTACAACTAAAGCATCAATACAAAAATAAACGTTACAGTACAATAGCAAACAACATAAACAATAATTGCAATAAGTAACTTAATCAAATACAAATCAATAAGTGAGTTCATAAATTTATAAATTTAGAAACAAAGAGGAATATTGGTCTTATACTATTTACCTTATCTACACTAACTACTATGGCCATAGTAAGGATCTAGCCCGTGTTAATGAACGACTTAGACGAGCTTCGAATTCGGAGACTGACGGATTCGGACAACGACGTCGTTCAGCCTATTTAGGGACTGTGTAATTATCATCCCGAGGTAAATGTAATTTAGAACAGAGTCCTTTCCATCGAATCGGATTCCATAACCACACCTTGTCTTCTTCGTTGAATCGATGTCCAGTGTCTTTCGTGCCGTATCGGGTCTTCACCTTCTCCGTCGCCAAATTGACTCGTTGTCGTGCAAAACTGTGCAGCACTTCAAACCGGGTCTGGAGATCTTGAATGTACAGTCGGTCACAAAAGTATTTACACACCGGAGTTCCACTCAGAAAAATTCAGATCCATTTTTTGGGTTTCACGAGAACAGTTTGGTTCGACAAGAACACAAAATATTTTTTAAGATCAGTAGTATTGTTTCCAAGAGAGCCATAACCATCAATTATATTCAAGTGAAGGAAATGTTGCATCTTCAAGAGCACACGTTGATCTGAACGGAAACGCCAACTGTTTATATAGATAGGCAATTCCTTTCGAAAGTGAAAATGGTAAACTAAAACCGACTGGAAAAATTTTATCAGAGAAAAATCTGAAACACATATTTAAAAAAAAAACTTTTTGTTAAATTTTAATTGTTAATTTGTTCCTCGTTCATTTTGTTTCCTCGTTGAAGGCTACTAAACTTTTATTCCCACCTGAAAAATTCTGAATGGAGTTCAGGTATTCAAATAATTTTGTAACCGATTGTCTGATGATACTATAACACAGCAAGTTAGACATTAGGAGAATTATGTTTTTTTCCTTTACAGTATTTATTTTCTAATGTATGTATATCATTGATAAAGTTATTTTTTTCAATATTGTCAGATCCTGGCACCCATTCAAAAAAAGTCATTAATTAAATTTAATATTATTAATTAAATTTTTAAACCTTTCTAGTATAAACCTTTTTATCTAATTTTTATAAAATAAAACGAATAACAAAATCCCTACCTTTCAAATAAACCGAAATCCATAGAGAAAATTGATTTTCCTTATGGATATCGGGTTATTTAAAAGGCGGGTATTTTATTATTCGTTTTATTTTATAGTTAAAGGATATTTTAAAAGGTTTACATAATCCTTATTCTTTTAATCTATTTAATTTTTGAGAACCAAAAAAAGGAATAGATTAAAAAAATATAAGATAAAATCAAAAATAATAGATAATAATTAATAACGAAAGGTGAATACCATGTCCGTCAATGGATGAATATCAAAATATTATTAAACGTGTGAATATTTCGAAAGGAAGGCGACCTAATTATGAAAATTAATTTAACAGATTTTATAATTGGTATTGAATACATGGTGATGGAATACGATATCATTATGAGAAAGCACTAGAGAAACATGAAACGTATCTGACTGAGGAACGAAGAAATCGCGTATTCAAGTGAAAAAAGAACTCGTGGTTTTATATCATTTGTTAAGTGCTTAATAGGAGCATTTGAAACAAACCAGTATTAAAAGGTATCAAAGTACTCTTCTTACATTACATTGTAAGGTTTTAGTTAAACTAACCAAGTTTATTTTAATTTAAATCTTTTCTATCTCCTCTCTGCTTCAACTTCCTGTCAGAAGAAGCGCGCGTTTTTAGCTTATGATAATTTTTGAAGTTCAGCCAAGCACTATTTAAGACAGAGGTAGAAACCTCTCGGTGTGTGAGAGCTTTGCCTCAGATCACGGTCACGCTGCTCAACGTTCGCCTGACCAGCTAGCAGTTTAAATTTATAAGCCATAGTGCTTACTACGTGATTGCATTGTAAAATAAATTAAAGTGCGGTAGTATTTAGTATACCTTGCTACGCACCCTTTTAGATAGAGGCCAACTTCCGCGAATTGCTCTGCGAAGCAAAGTTTAATTTAAGTTCTATTTTAATTTATTTAAATTTATTTGATTGTTAAGTTCGACCAAAGTGTGGTCTGTTACGTTCTGTATCTCTCCCGAATTGGGAGGTTTGTATTTAATAGTGATTGAATAAAAGAGGATTTCAAATCCCTTCACGTGCAGTTATTCTCCAGCCCAGCAGTTACATCAGAACATAGCGTACCTTCCGCTCCCTGTTCCAGTTCAGGACTTAGAACGTAAGGATAAGAACCCTTTACAGAATTTACCATGTTCTCAAAGAATACACACAGAATGCTAAGTCCTGATAGTGGCGCCCGCACAAAAAGAAGAGGATGGCCTCAACAACAAGAAGACGAACCTGAGACACCTGCTGTACCTGTCCAGAATCCTGAGATAGCACCTCCTGGCATAGAAGGATTCGGCTACATCGTACAAACCATGCGAGCAGCCATGAAGCCAGCGGCAAGTTTTGACGGCAAGACAGCCGTAATCAATTTCCTGGAAAAGCTAGACTCCCACTTCATGCTATATCCAGTCCACGAATTTCAGAAAGTCGCTCTTGCTACCAGCGCTTTGAAGGGCCAAGCGCTAAGTTGGTTCAAGTGCATCGGAAAGAATCTCTTGGGGGAACCAGGAAGCCCCACATACACGTATGAAAATTTCAAGAATTCTCTAGTGAAAGCATTTCCCGTGGTGCGAGATCGAGCCAGATTGGAAGCTGAACTGTTTAGCCGATACCAAGAAAGAATAGAAGATTTGTCTAATTTTATTTTGAGGAAAATTCAAGTTTTCAAGCTTTTGTATGGAAGTCGCCCGGATCCTGAAATTATTCAAGTTATACTTCCTAGGCTACTGCCCCAAGTTCAAGATTTCATCGAACTAAGAAATCCAACAACATTAGACAGATTATTTGAGCTCGCGGTACAATTTGAAAGCCGAAGAACAGCCGACAACGAACGACGACGCCAATTTGAGCGAAGAAGTCAGTGGAGTTCGCCAAGACCGCAGCAAAAGCAAAATCAAAGTTACGGGAATAAGGCGAAGCAATGGCCGAAGAAAGATGTGTCTCCTAAAGCGAGCGGCGAACGAAGGGAATTTAATAGAAGAACAAGCAAAGATTCCGAGGGCAACCAGAAGAAAAAGAATTTAAACTAAGAGGGATTTCTTCGAGGAAGGTGAAGAAGTCCGAAGCAGCGCAAAACCCTTCCAAAATCAATTTAAACACCGTGGTCGTTAAGAATTTGAGTTTGCCGAAGATTGAAGTTCTAATCAACAACATACCGGCGACAGCCCTCTTGGATACAGGAGCCCAAAGCAGCTTCGTATCGGAAAGATTCTTTAAGAAGCACTTTCGACGTTACAGAATTTTTAGTGCAAGAGACACGGATGTCATAGCGGCCCAAGGAGAAAAATGTAGCTGTTTAGGAAAAGTACCATTGTTCGTGCGTATCAACAACGAACAGGTAAGAATCCTGTTTTATATTGTGCGTAACCTGCAGACTTGTATTATTCTAGGTGTGGACTTTTTTAGTTTGGCAGAAGCAAAAATTGATTTCAAGGGGGGAGAACTAACATTAAATATGAAGCCAATTGAAGCGAAGAATGATAAGCCCCCGCAGCTGGACTTGGAACATTTACAAGCAGAGGAAAAAGAGAAAATCCAAGGTCTGGTAAGTCACTTTGCGAATTTATTTAGTGATGTACCAGGCTTTACGCAGGTGGTGAACCACGACATTGACACGGGGGACGCTCAGCCAGTTAGGCAAAAGCCATATAGATATGATAGGACAAAAGAAGAAATAATTGAACATCATATTAAAGAGATGTTAAAGAATAAAATCATCACGCCAATTTCTAGCAGTTATGCTAGCCCCGTTGTCCTGTGTAAGAAAAATAATGATTACCCGATTACGCACCCGAAGCGGTGGCGTTTTGCTATAGATTATCGCAAGTTAAATTCAGTTACAAAATATCCTGTATATCCGTTGCCGATAATTGAAGAAATTATTCGAAATATTTCGTCTACAAAATACATGACTACATTAGATCTCACGAGTGGCTATTTTCAGATTGGGGTAAAACCCGAGGACGTACACAAAACCGCGTTCATAACGAAATCTGGTACGTACGCATTTCTTAGAATGCCGTTCGGATTATCCGGCGCGCCGGCAACGTTCCAAAGATGTATGGACATCGTCTTAAGACCAGTCCTTGGTAAAAGCACTTTCATATATTTAGACGATATTATAATTACGAGTAGTACTCTAGAACAACACTTACAAGATTTAAGAAAAGTATTTTCATTGTTAAACGAAGCTGGTTTAAAGATAAATGCGTCTAAATGTAAATTTGCCGCAAAAGAGTTACGTTATTTAGGATTTAAAATTTCCCAAAAGGGAATCGAAACGGATCAGTCAAAAATAGTAGCCATTAGAAATTATCCTGTTCCTAAAACAGCGAAGAAATTATCGTCGTTTCTCGGGATGTGTTCATATTACCGGGCTTTCATTAAAGACTTTGCAAAAATAGCTGAGCCACTGCTAAAGTTGAAAAGAAAAAAAGCTAGGTTTTCGTGGTCAGCAGAAGCCAACTTGGCGTTTCAAAAATTGAAAGACGCATTGACTCAAGCTCCCGTCTTAAAATTTCCAGAAGGGGATAAAGGATTAGAGATTTCAGCGGACGCTTCAGATTTCGCGATTGGTGCAGTGCTTTCCCAAAATGGTCAGCCCGTGGCTTTTTTCAGCCGAACATTAAATGAAACCCAAAGAAACTATTCCGCAACAGAGAGAGAAACTCTCGCAGTGTTAGCATCAGTACAGAAATTTCGTGTGTTCTTTGGAAGTTCTCCAGTAACTGTATATACCGACCACGCGGCGGTCACTAGACTCTATTCTGGAAAAAATTTATCACCCAGATTAATAAGGTGGGCTCTCAAATTACAGGAATATAACCTAATAATTAAACATACGCCGGGAAAGGAAAATGTTGTGGCAGATGCTTTAAGCAGAATTAACTTAGATGAAAATGGAAGTGTAATTAAGATAGCCATGTTAACATCCAAAGTATTAGATTCTCGTGAAACAGTAATAGCCGAACTCAAAAAAGATCCGGAGTTCAAAAATATATACAATTATTTGGCCGACCCTGAGAATTTCAATCATCCGGATATTGTGCCGATAAGAAATAGGGCCGAAAATTACGAATTAATTGACGGACTGTTATTCTATACGAAAGCTACTAATGAGAATCATGAATATAGACCGGTTATCCCAGCTAGCATGAGGTTGAATGTATTAGAAGAGTTGCATGATTGTGCCATTTCGGCTCATTTAGGTATAAGAAAAACTGTTCAGAGAGTTCGCGAGGCAGTTTTCTTTCCAGAACTGCAAAAGTTTACTAGGGCGTATGTCCAGTCGTGCCCAACATGTCAATTAAATAATTATGTTAATTTCCGCCCGGCCGGGTTCCTAAATAGTATTAAATCAGAATTCCCAAATCAAATAATAGGCATCGATTTACTTGGACCTTACCCTCGAAGTAAAGTTAATAAAAGCCGATATCTTTTAGTTATAGTGGATCATTTTAGCAAATGGTTAGAGTTAATTCCGTTAAAACGCGCGTCTGCAAAAATTGTAGTAGATTCAATTCTAAATAAGTATATTTTAAAATACGGGGCGCCCCTAAAAGTTATTTCAGACAATGGTCCTCAGTTTGTTAGTAAAATGTTTGAGGAAATGTGTGCAAAACTGGGCATACGTCATCTAAAGATGGTCCCGTATCGTCCGCAGTCAAACATAGCGGAACGGGTGAATAGAAATGTAGTGAAAATAATTCGTAGTTATGTGAAAAACTATCACTCTACCTGGGATAGCCATATAAATGAATTTGCATTTGCACTTAGGACCGCCAAACACGATACTACACAAAAAACACCCGCTGAACTCTTCTTAGGAAGAAAGATCTTGACCCCCCTAGATAAACTGTTCTTTGTACAGGAAAGGGCAGAAGAATTTAAAATGAGTGATATACAAAAGTTAATACGGGAAGCGACGGAAAATATAGAAATGGCCCAAAGAAAACAGAAATTGTACTATGACCTAAAAAGAAGAGAGGTCAAGTACAATGTGGGAGATGAAGTGTTGAAGATTAAACACAACTTGTCAAATGCCCCAGAGGAAAAGGTGGGGAAATTTTTTCCGCGTTTTGAAGGCCCGTTCACAATTGAACAAATTACGGGGGCAGTGGTTATATTAAAAAGAAATGATGGTCAAACGCTCAAAGCGAATGTGGACCAAATAAAACCGTTCTATAATCGCAGCAAAATGGCTGTATTTAAAGATTCGTTTCAGGATCCGAGGCAATCGACTAGCCAGGAAGATATACGTCAGCAAAAACAGCAGGAACCAGCTACAACGGCATCGAAATGTCAGAAGAAGAAAGCTCCCCCCCAACAAAGAAATAAGAACCAAAAAGGTGGTTTCAAAAGAAAGTCTCACGATGCAGGTGAACAAATCTACGAACGGAATTACGAGCGCACCAAGAGAAGAAAGCAGAATGGGCAAGGGAAGCCCAATGTATCCAAAAGAACTGTGGAATCATCGGACAGGTGCCTGAGAAGCAAGAAACGTCGATTGCAGCCTGAGAATCAACTTCCCGAATACAGCAGGAACCAGGACAAGCAACGAGCAAGGGCCCAGGAGAGAAGGGCCCAGTCCACCAAACGTCCAGCGGAGCAACCTCCTCTACAAAGGAAATTGCCGAGGATACAACGACGGAATTTCAAAAGAAAAAGAGACGAGCAGGCTCCGAAAGAACAACGAAAAACGAGGAAACTGAACCAGGCCACAACTTACTCAAGTTTTAAAGATTGGGCCAAGAAAAGGATGGACGATCATAATAAGATAAGTACAATTTCGTATTCAAAAGTTTAGTTAATTTTTGAGTATACTGCAAGTTGCAGGGCTGATTTTACCTCAAGCGAGGTTGACTTTTACGCCAAGTGAGCGATAAGTCCTCATATGGAAAGTAAAATGTTTTGTTAAAAGAAATTGTAATTTTCAAAGATTTAAAATCACTTAATGTTTTGTAAATAGATTAATTCTGTAAAAGCAATGAATTGCTGAAAAGAATATGTTAACTAAATGATTTTGTATGACGCTTTGTCTAAAGACTTGTAAAATGTCTAGAATGAAAATTCGGAAAATTGAAAAACACGATTTAGTCTGTAGACTATTAATTCAATGTAATTTGATATTTCAAGAAAGTACCTTGAGAAAGGAATAGGAAGCACTTGCTGTAAGCTTAGAAATTTAACCTATATTTCTGTAAGCTTAGAAATTTAACCTCTATTTGCATTTCAGGATTGCTATGAAATTGTTAATGTGTTATGAAATGTAACAAATAATATTATGCTAGCAATGCACGTTAAGTGCAATATTAATGTGAATGTTGTGTGCAAACTGCGAATTTGTATGCATGAAAAGTTAAAGATTGACTATTTTAGAATGCAAGTGTTAATTAGGCTCTCCACCAAATACACTTAAAGTGTTAGACATAAAGCTAGTGAGAACCTTAGGATTAGCTGGTTATAGGGCGTTTTTTTCAGGTCTCGTATGTCAAGTTCTAACTAATGTTAGTCGATTGTAGGTGGAAGAGTTGAACACCCCCGAACACATAAAAACCCGCAATGGCGGTTTGCTTTACATCCAACACCGGTGAGAGAGCATACGGGGGAAGAATTTAATTGTGCTTGAATGATAATGTGTGTGTGCAAAATTACACAAAAAAAAAAAAATAAGGATTTGTACCACTTAGAATTATTCTGTTATTATGTCATACTAAAGTTGTTTTCCTTCCAGATTTTGCTGGAAGGAGTAAGACTGTTTGAAGAATAAGACTTGAAAAAAAAAATGTTGAAGATTGTTGTTCCAGAAAATTTCGTCTGTATTTTACACAAACATATATTGCCTTGTAAGAGTTGGCCTAAGTTTAGAACAGTGAAATTTTCGACTATTTAGAATTGCTAGTTTTCAACATGGTCCGTTTGGACCAAAGTAGTTTAACTATCGCAATTCTGGCGGGAAGTTTGTAAGGTTTTAGTTAAACTAACCAAGTTTATTTTAATTTAAATCTTTTCTATCTCCTCTCTGCTTCAACTTCCTGTCAGAAGAAGCGCGCGTTTTTAGCTTATGCTAATTTTTGAAGTTCAGCCAAGCACTATTTAAGCCAGAGGTAGAAACCTCTCGGTGTGTGAGAGCTTTGCCTCAGATCACGGTCACGCTGCTCAACGTTCGCCTGACCAGCTAGCAGTTTAAATTTATAAGCCATAGTGCTTACTACGTGATTGCATTGTAAAATAAATTAAAGTGCGGTAGTATTTAGTATACCTTGCTACGCACCCTTTTAGATAGAGGCCAACTTCCGCGAATTGCTCTGCGAAGCAAAGTTTGATTTAAGTTACATTTTAATTTATTTAAATTTATTTGATTGTTAAGTTCGACCAAAGTGTGGTCTGTTACGTTCTGTATGTCTCCCGAATTGGGAGGTTTGTTATTAATAGTGAATTAATAAAAGAGGATTTCAAATCCCTTCACGTGCAGTTATTCTCCAGCCCAGCAGTTACATCAGAACATAGCGTACCTTCCGCTCCCTGTTCCAGTTCAGGACTTAGAACGTAAGGATAAGAACCCTTTACAGAATTTACCATGTTCTCAAAGAATACACACAGAATGCTAAGTCCTGATAACATGACTTGAAAGAGACTTAGAGAAATAGTTATAGATCGCTACGAATATGAAGAAATGGTATTATTTATTCTTGTCATTCTTGAAACCGATTTAAAAGCAAACAGAATTTTAAAAAATTCTGAACGAAACGGATCTTCTACGGCATTATGCAGAAAAGAAATTGGTATCGTCCAATGTATTCGATCAACGCAATCGGTTATTGTATAAATTTCTTACTTGGGTGATTGGAGGTCCGCTTTTCCTTAAAACTTTAAATAGTTGCATAAGAAAATTAAAAAGATTCTTTTAAAAGTACTTTCCTAATCAACAATTTAATCCTTTCTATACTATCATGAAATGTTCTATGAAAACTGCAGGTTATCCTAAACATACGCGAGAAGTTAAAAAGGAGATGGAATCAGCAATGTAAAAGCTCTTTTTTAAAAAATATAGTAACCGTCGACTTTTATTGATTAAGAGACTGAATTTTCAAAGGCGCGTAGTCATTTGAAGTGAAACATGAAATGCTTAGCTAGGTTTAAAAAATGGAAGTGGAAAAAAAATCAGAGTTATGGAAGAACACTCCATGAAACGGGGTTGGTTAAAGAAAAAAGGTTTGAAGATATTTCAGAAACCATTGACTTGAACAGATACGGAAGATTTTGCTAATTAAGACCTTGGTCTTATACTATGTATATTACTATTTACAATTATATACACTACGTACTATGGCCATAGTAATGAACTAACCTGTCGTAATGAACGACTTCAGGTTTAGAGTTCGATAACTTACGGATCCGAACCACGACGTCGTTCAGTCTGTTTAGGACTGTGTAAGAACCATCGCAAGGTGACTGTAGTTTCGGAGAAAGTCTTTTTCGACGAGTCGGATTCCATAACCACACCTTATCTCCTTCGTTGAAACGATGTCCAGTAGCTCTCATGTCGTAGCGGGTCTTCATCTTCTCCTTCGAGAAGTTGGTTCACTCTCGTGCAAAGTTGTGCATCACTTCAAACCGGGCCTGGAGGTCTTGAATGTATTCCTCAGGCGATGATCCGGAGGGCGACCAAACAAAAGATCACATGGCAGACGAAGGTCACGACCGAAGAGCATCTGAGATGGGGAATAGCCGGTAGTCTCGTGGACAGCACTGCGGTAAGCCAGTAAAAATAGTGGCAACCTCTTGTTCCAGTCCTGTTGGTTTCTGGAAACCACTAATGAGAGGTCATTGAGGATGGTTCGATTAAACCTCTCTACCATACGTCCGACTGGGGATGTAAAGGCGTCGTTTGGGTTTTGTCAATGACGTGTAGCTTGCAGAGTTCCTTGACTACAGCTGAGGTAAAATTCCTTCCCTGATCGGAATGTAACTGAAGAAACACTCCGAACCTGGAAATCCAGTGCTGTATCATCATCTCTGCTCCTGTGACAGCCTCTTGATCAGGAATAGGATACGCTTCAGGCCACCTGATGAAGTAATCAATGACAACGAGGATGTATTTGTTGCCATTAGCAGTTCGTGGCAGAGGTCTTAAGATGTCAAAGGCGATACGTTCAAAAGTTTCTCCAACATTGTAACGTTGCAGCTTCCCCGGCTGCGTTTCTTCGGTCCTTTCCGATTTGCACAGCCATCGCAAGATCGGCACCACTTTTGTACGTCATCTTTTGTATTATTCCAGTAGAAACGCTCCCGAACTCTCTGCAAGGTCTTCATTATTCCGAAGTGACCTCTTGCAGGGCTGCTATGTAGATCTTTAAGGACGTCAGGGATCCGGGATCTTGGGAGTAGCAGCTGCCATCGGAATGTCTTTCCATCACCCGATTCGAATTTCCGGTACAAGAGACCGTTTCGAATATGGAGTGAGTCCCGAGCGTCCAATATTGTTTTGTCGTGGGACTATAGCTCGAAATGTCCTGCCAGGTAGGTTTTCTGCTTGAGGTCTCCATTGAATCAATTATGGGTTTAAAGCCACGGTCTTCCAGCTGGTCTTTCCTGATTTCCTTGTCACTCCATGGGTGTAGATGAGCCGATGTTGATGTGTCAATTTGTCGTGTGACTGGATTAACCAGTTGGTATTTAGGTTCGACTCTGGAACAATATCGGCAGTTTTCTGGGCAAGGTCTTCTAGACAAGGCGTCAGCGTTTCCGTGCGATGATGGATAGTGACGTCATATTCCTGGAGTCTCTGTATCCACCTGGCTATCTGACCCTCAGGATTCTTGAAATTTAAAAGCCAGGCCAATGATACAAGATCCGTGCGGAGCAGGAATTTTCTGCGTATAGATAATGATGGAAATGTGTCTACGGCTTTGACTATGGCGAGCAACTCTTTCCTGGTGACACAATAATTCCTCTCCTGTTTAGACAGGCACTTGCTCCAGTAAGCCACTACACGTTCTTGGCCCTCTATTTCTTGGGACAAAACAGCGCCGACACTTTCATTACTCGCGTCCGTGTCGAGAATAAATGGTCTATCAATCTGAGGATACGTCAGGATTGGAGCAGATGTTAAAGCGTCCTTCACGTTGCCCCCCCGGGGGTTGACTCAGGAGAATTCCTGGGAAGTACTGGCTAGGATCTGTACTTAGACAGTCTCAACCACGGGGGTAAAATATCAGGTACTATTGTACCTTATTCTTCACAGGACTAGAGCCCGGGTATTGTACCCAGGTTGGGTTCAGGCTCGGCAGGGACCGTGCTGGTACTGTCTTGTCCGCTCCCTTGGCTGTGGTGGAGCTGATAAAAACAGACAAGGAGGAGGGCGTGGGACTATGCCTGTATAACCAAAAAGGTAAAGTTAGGGCGTCCCCGTCTCTCCGTAAAAGTGTCCCTATAAAAGTCCTTCACGTTGTTAAATGCATCCTCACATTCTTTTGCCCACACGAACTTTTGCTTCCTCTCTGTCAGCTTGTGATAGGATCTTGCAATGGATGAAAAATCCTTCACGAATCTCCGAATGTAGATAAAAACTCTTATCTTATGTAACTTAAACTCTTATCTGAATGTAGCTAAAAAGGCACTCCGAACCTGGAAATCCAATGCTGTATCGTTACCTCTGCTTCTGTAACAGACTCTTTATCAGGAATAAGATATGTTTTAGGGCACTTGGTGAAGTAATCAATGACAACAAGGATGTATTTGTTGCCATCAGCAGTTCATGGCAAGGGTCTCAAGATGTCAAAGGCAATACGCTCAAAAGGCGTTCCTATGTTGTAGCGTTGCAGTATGCCTCGACTGCGCTTCTTCGGTCCTTTCCGACCTGCACAGTCGTGACAAGATCGGCACCACTTTTGCATGTCATGCTTTGCATGATTCCAGTAAAAGCACTCACGAACTCTCTGCAATGTCTTCATTGTTTCGAAGTGGCCCCCTGCAGGGCTGTTATATAATTTTTTAAGGACATCCGGAATCCTGGAAGTATCAACTGCCATCGGAAAACCTTTCCATCATCCGATTCGAATTTTCGGTAAAAGGCACCGTTTCGAATAGTGAGTCAGACCCACAGTGCCCAGTATTGTTTTGTCGTGGGACTATAGCTCGAAATGTCACACCAGGTAGATCAACCGATGTTAAAGTTGTGATTTTGCTTTCGACCGGTTGAAGCAACTCGTATTTCGATTCGACCCTGGAGCTGTCGATATTATAATCGAGAGCTTTCAGACAAGGCGTCGGCGTTTCCAGGTGAAGATCTCTTCTGACGACTGATAGCTATGTCCTCAGATGCTGAAAGCAGTTTTTTGTTTTTAAGAAAATTGTATTTCCTTATAAAGTCCAATCCGAGTATACAAAGGTCTGTAATATCTTCCACAAATGCCGTGTGATCTTAGGCGGCACTTCCAAATGTGATGTTTACGTTTAACTTCCCATCAATTGCAGTTTTATCACACGACACAGTCTGAAGAGTAACGCAAGATGGCGTCCAAATGAGTTTAAATTATTGAACTAAGTCTTTTTGAATGATGGTAACATTTGCACCTGTGTTCATGGTCATATTGCAAGGAACTTCATTGATATGCACATTGCCGAATAGCCTATTAATGTTTCCAGTCACTCTAGAAAAGTGCTTTAAAATGAGGTTTTTCATTATCATTCAAACTCCGCTCCGCGAGCTGGCTACTAATTTGTTTCTTGCATCCTTTCTGCGGAATGGTCTCATTTCCGTGGCCTGGGGTGTTGTGCAGTTCCTCTGTACCAGTCAAGGCAATGACTTGTCTGGTTAAAACTAGAGATTTTCCGAGCCCTGACGTGTTCTGCACTTCCGGGCAAATGTGGCTTTCATTACCACATTCCCAATCCTTTGGGGTCGGTTTCTTGTCACTAATATTCCGTCTGAAGGCATTGAGTTTTTTGGTCAAATTGTCTAGACGAGCAGTCACTTGATTTACTGGTTCTTGGACTTGCGCAGCTCCGATTGGGTGAAAGTCTCTATGAGTTGCTTGCTGGGCTGCCTCGAATATCATGGATCGAATATTTTCCTTATTTCTGTCGGGCATTCTGAAAGGCAAGATGAAACAGCCTTTCAACATCCCTGGCGAGTTACCGCGTGCTCCTGTTGACAGGATTTTAATTGAAGCCTAGCGTAATCTTTTAAACATTTCTCCCGAAAGAGGAGCTCCAATGCCCCGAAAGATGTTCGAAATCTAGCCTTTTGTTTTCGGGAAGAGCCTGAAGGATATCCGCTGCGTCTGCTCTCAGAGAAGCGGCGAAATGACCTTAGCTTGGGAATCCCATCCATTCCCTTCCGCCACTATGGAAAACTGTGTCATATATTTGGCAAGGGATCTTCCCATGACATGTGCATAACTTCAGAGGAGAAGGAGCAGGCATTAGCAAAAATTTAAAACAATAAAACAATCAGAGTTGCTTCTTGCTGTCGTTATGCATTTCTTTAATGTGTCAACTTCTTCGGCGATGGCAGCAGAAACCCTGTCTTCAGTTTGTTGTTCGATTTGTTCTTGCAGAAACGGTAGAAACTCTTTCTTCAGTTTGTTGCTCCACTGCAGAAACACTTTCTTCAGTTTCTCCAACTTTGCCTATTTTGCCTTCCATAGCCTCGAATTTGGTTTCTATTATGCAGATAACTTCTCTTTTCATTTTCTCTTGACCTGCTTCAATCTTTTCTTGTACAGCTTTCACCTCTTCTGTAAATTCGTTACTGTTCAAAATATCACGCAGCAGAATTAGTAGTTATACTTTAAATTACTATGGATTTTCCACCATCATTCCGTAGATCGTCATCGATAGAGTGGATATCAATCATTGCCTGAAATAGTTTCAGCAAGTAAGTCTCTAGGATACCGCTTTGTGCACTTTCCCTTTGACATGCATGGTGAGTTATTATTTAGTGAGCCACATGGGCCATGAAACATATTTTTTGAGACAATATCGTGCAAGTCTTTATCAATTTCAATGTCTGGTATTTCTGCAGAGATGATTTCATCAATTCTGTTTGGTGTTATCTTTTCCATCATCCATATTAAAATATGCGCATGTGGTAAACCTCTTTTTTGCCATTCAATGGAATACATCCAACAGCGCGTCTCTCCAAATACATGGTGTTTGACAATAAAATCTATTAAAGATTTTAATTTTTGTTTAATTACACGTGCAGAAATATCATGACGATCTGATAGTGATTGTCCAGTTAATAAAAGCTCTTTTATTTCATCCCATGCTGGGTTGCATGTAAATGTGATGAAAAAATCTGGACGACCATATGCACGAACATACGTCATTGCATCTTGTGCATATTCATGCATGTGTCTTGGGCTGCCTGTAAATGTGGATGGTAAAATGACCATTTTTCCCAATTCACTGAGATTGCCATCATTTACAACTGCATCACGTAAATGGATGTACTCTTCAGAATGCAATTTGACTTGATTTAGTCGTATGTAGAGGAGTCTTTCACTTTCTGTTTTTGCATACATGTCAACAATGTATTGAGGAAATAATTGTCTAAATTTCAATATATGATTATCAGCATTTTCACGGATCATCGTTCGATATGCATAATAATTCATAGCACTGACCTTTTTATTAATGCCCACATTAGTTGTAGGATTTCTCATATTAATATTAAAATGATATCCATCCTCTCCTTGCCAAAATAGAATGGGATATTGTAATGCATCATATGAACAATGCGTTTCTGATACTTGCTGGACGTCACCATTTCTACGATGAAGAATTATATCGCAAGACTTAAATTCCTCACCAACTATGACAATTGCCCCTTCATTGATCGTTGGTGCGTTGAACTGTCTTCGATGTAGACCAGTAGGTGTTTTATCTGCCTTTATTATTACTTTGCAACTGTCAGATGGCATTTGTTCAATGGCAGTTTAAATAATTTAATTAATTCATTATGTTGTTCAAACAAATTTTGTAATTCAGCGACAATCTCTCGCTTAGTACTCATATTCAGTTGACACCGTTGATTTGTTCGTCAGTATTTCCCACAAAATATTTGTGAAGATATTTGTGATCAGCATTTCGCAAGGGTAGTAGTGATCCAGCATGGTGATAAATTTGACTTTGTACTTTAAATGTTGGCACATAATTTACACTAACGATTTTCGTTGCTCCGAACGATGTCGTTCGGAAGCATGAATTGTACTTGTGTATATTTTTCAAAATAAGTTTTGATTGACTCATTTCACCTGATTTCAGGTGGTGAACGCAAGTCTGGTAACTTTACTTTTCCACCTGCACAGCACATACCTGGTGTTTCATTTTTAAATTTTTGAGCACCACAATACGTTCCACCTTTTTATCCATTTTTCCAATAATTACACTTGGATGAAGACTGTAATTGTAAAGGGGATTGTAATTAAAACCACATAAATTCAACTCCGTATGTATCGTTCGTCTTGTCTGTGTCCTATGAATTCGATCTCTTTGCTGCCTTGCTTGCCACTCGTTTCTAATGATCGAGCAAGAGCAGTGTGAACTTGATCTCTTTCTTGCTTAGCTTGTCTCTGCTCACTTGTTTCTAATGATCGAGCAAAAGCAGTGTGATCTTAATCTCTTTCTTGCCTAGCTTGCCTCTACTCATTTGTTTCTGAAGCTCGAGCAAGAGCAGTGTAATCTCGATCTCTTTCTTGCCTAGTTTTTCTCTACTCACTTATTTCTGAAGCTCGTTCTTCTCTTCTCCTTTTTGCTTGATTTGTAGATCGACCACTGACACTTCGGTTTGGTGGCATAATTGTGGGGTTAAATAAAACGTATTTCCAATTATTTGCTTCAGCTGGAAATCAATAATATTTTTATTTATTCACGTATTAATAATTTATTCTCATGTTAATAATTGCAAAAGTTTTTGATTGCATTTTTGTATTTATTAGAATTTGCTGGCGAAAATTCGAACGTCAAACGCATTAATGTTGTTTTTTTGTAATTTAAATTAATTTGTTGAAATCTTAAAGGAAACGCAATTTATGTATTTTATGTATGTAAACTTAATATTATTTGTAATATTCAAACAATAATTGAAAAAATATAAATAGAACGATTCAATATTTTACTTACCTTGTGATTTATACTTTTATTTTTATTACAACTGTTATTATGGATATGTTATTTTACAGTTTAATTTGATTTATAAAAGGAAATTCTATGAGTAAATTTCATGGGTAAAACATAATTTTTCAATTTATTCATGGTTACACTTTTAACAAATATTACTAATTAAATGTTATTTTGATATTTTTAGGATATTTTTTCGGGAGCATCTAGAACGTCAATTCTGATTTAAAAAAAATTCAAAAACCTTCCTAGGGATATACCCAATAATTTCCCAAATTTTCACGGCGATTGGGTGTATGATACCGTTGGGGCAACTCGGTCATGGTGAACAATCATCCTATCTTGCCTCGCATTTGTGCTCCTTGGCTTTCCAGAGCCTTCATTTCGTCGACAATTTCCTTGTAGCAAACATTGCTGCCAACATCTTTGCACAGCATTGTCTGTATGCTGCAGGTGGCGGCCTATTACTCGGTATGACCACCCAGCTTCACGCCACCCTACAATGCGACCGCGTTCGAAGTCGCTTAGTTGTCTGTAAGGTTTTCGATGTCGTCGTAATGGCATATTTAGTTGCTTCTTTACAGAATTACAATGACAGCAACAAAAAAAGATAAATTTTCCGCCTCTGTTACTGGTTTTATACTTTGCCAATTACGTACTAGAAATGCGCGCTATGATGACAATTCTCGTCGTCATTTCTCTGCCTTGAAACTTTGATCATTTGAATGTTCGATCAAGATGTTTTTGCATACCAAATTTCGTCACGATCGCAAAAGTCCTTCTTGGTGCTTTAATTTTTTTGCAAAAGAGTGTACATTGTGATGTCCTATTATTACGCTTGTATGAGCAGATATGCTTGAAAACACAATTAGCTATATATGTTTGAAAACATTAGCTCTATTTTCCAATGAGTATCGACTATCACTGCTTTGGAAAAGTGAAGGGTTAGTGTTCTTAAATGCACTTTCACATAAAATCATTTCACTAACAACAATAGGTCTAGGTGGGAACTGATATGAAAAAAATTATGAAACTTGCTTCTTGAACAATCTGCCAATATAACACCAGTTGTAGAAAACAGATTAAAGTATTTTTCTACCTGTAATTACAAATAATATATATATACTTATAAGTTATGCAAGCATACACAACACATATAATATATAAAATCAGTTCTTATATAGCTTTCCTCATTTAATTATTTTTGACACTGAAAAATTTTCCCAACTTCTGAAAAGGAAAAGGGGGAAAAATTCTGCCAAATTCTGAATTAGACAGGTTAATACATGTTTTATGGGGCTTCATCAAGTATACAGCACAACATCATCATGAAAATTTGATGTGTACATGACACAACATCCTTGTATGAAATAGTAAATTATACGCATTTTTTCCTGCATTTCATTTAAACTTATTTCCTTGAATTCCACTAGAGACATATTTCTTATTCAATTAATTCAGTGCTCACTTCGCAAGAAGGCAAAAATACATGAAACTTCAAAATATCTTTATTAAATATTGGAAAATATAAAATATAAAATACAGTTAAAACTATTTAAAAAAACAATTTTTACAGTTAAAATTAAAGTTTCTACGCAAAAACAAGCAATTCGGCCATGGGGCAAGAAGGCAGGTTTTTCGGTGCACAAAACTGAAAGTTTACGTTTGGTCCCCCTCGGCGAAAAGACACTGAAGGTGCATGAACTGACTAAATTCACTATTCTGCTAAGTTTCAAATGTAAACGAATATGGCTGTTATGGTATAAAATTAGGCTTAGCCACACTTAAACGACTTTTAAATTGTTGATAATTCTACAACTAGTTTACGGAGATTAACTTAAGGCATAAGAACCCCAACTAGAAGATAAGAACAACATAATTCAATAATCTTTAAAACAACAAATGCTCATTTACCAACACATAAGAATAAAAGAAGTGAGCTCACGCAGCCGAGTAACAGAGTGTTTATATATATATTTATATACTTTTGGTGGGGCCGACTACAACCAAAAAGGGAGGTGCACAACTACATGTTACAGTCCTACGTAAAAATTTCAACATTCTGAAGCTACTTGTTTTTTAGTTACGTGAGATATATATAACAGACGTCATGAAAAAAATCCCTTCTGAATCTATTTTAAATCCTTTTTGTAACCCGTTTTAGGAGAAAGTGTCCTTTATTCTGTCCTTATGTACAGATGTCATGCAAAAACATCATTCAATTGCATTCAATAGTGGTCAAAAATGGATATTTTCGTTGAAATGGAATGGCCCCAAATTTTCGCAATTACAATAATTTCTTTATAAAAAGTATAAATATGATATATTAAGCAGAACATGGACAATAGAAAGGTATTACTCAGCCAATTTTGCTGAAAATATTAAATAACTATTTACACAGTTGGTAAATTTTACTGATTAGTTAATAGTTTAGATAGGAAGAAACATTGTTATTTCTAATCCACGTATTCCAAAATGCTGACGATTCTATTTGGGACAGCTTTCGATTTCGAAATCCAGTTCAAACTGCAATCATAACTCAGAATAGGTCTTAATGTTTTTTTTTATTTATGCACATGTGTTATATTACAAGGTTCAAGATTAATTTTAAATCAAAAGATGAGAATAATTCCCCATTCGAATCAAATTCTATTAAGCGAAGTCGAGTAACCGACCGCTCATTTTCAAGTTTGTTTTTCGAATCTCTGTTGCCACTGGCAGAAGCTAAACTTTCGTTCATCCCACCTTTTGATTTTTGACAAAGTATGAGAAAATTAAAACAAGAATGAAAGTAAAATTGAAATAGCAATATAAGATGAGAAATTTAAATCTTACCACAAATTGACAACTTTAGCTAGGCGTAATATATATCTTGAATATTTTAAACTTACTTAATATACTCCAAACTTACATTCTTTAAACAACAGGCAAAAAAATTCTATTCTGAAAAATACTAGTAAATAATATATTAGTTCACTAAAAACCAAATAAAATCAAATTGTATACAAAATTCAAAGAAATGAATAAAGAAAAGTGAAAACAAATAATAGTAGTACTGAAAACAAAATTTAAGTTCTTTGGCTTCACAATTTTTCTACCATATCTACTAAACTGAACGTTTGTATTAGAATTTTGAGGTTGACAGTCTTTGGTAACAGTTACTGTCACCTTTTTTCCAGTATTTCCTGAAGATGTGGATGATTCGGTTAGTTTGAGCTCCAAGACAGATTCTTTATTGTCTATCTCCATTGGAAATATTCTTTGAACTGGTCTTAACAGTTCATCGCTAGATGTTTTTACTTTCGACACTCTGATATTGTTGTTCTTTCCTGGGTATATTTCGATTAACGAACCATGGGTCAGTCTGTTTTTTTCTTCTATCGTCCTCTACAAACACTAAATCACCTTTCTTGATGGTTCGCGAAGGTACAGTCTTAGGTCGATGTACTAACAGTCCAAGATATTCATCTTTAAATCTTTTACGAAATTCCATACGTAACTTTTGGTGGTAACGCCATCTTCTTGACAAGCTGATTTTATCCAGACTGTCCAAATCTGGAACACCCTCGGTTCGAACATCCTGAATAAACATAGATGAAGTGAGTGCACATAAATCGGTGGAATCTTCTGAGGTCTGGAGTTGATATTTGCCTTTGCATCACATATGATAGTTAACATTTCTTCATATGAGAATAATGCTTTTCCCAGGACCCTTCTCAATAATTTCTTGATCATCTGAACCAGTCTCTCCCACCATGCTGCGGTTGGTGGATTTAACTTTTAGTGAATTTTCATTGTCGAAGAACTTCTGATAATTTGGTTCCAGTCAACAGATCGGAGTACATTCCTTGCCCTATAAAATTGTGCCGTTATCGCTGTATATCACTCTAAGACGACCTCTTCGTGCTATAAATCTTCGAAATCCGAGGAAAAACTCATTAGTGGATAAGCTTTCGATTAATTCTAAATGAACCGCACGGTAAACTCCGCAGGTAAAAAGCAAGATCCAAGCCTTTCTATTTTCTTTTAAATAAAGTGGTGCTGCTACGTCGACACCCATTACCTCAAATGCATAGGCATCTCTGACTTGATCTTCTGGAAGAGGACAAGGCATTGTATCAAGAGCTTTCGCCGTGTGTCTCTTGCACCGAACGCACTTCGATATGACTCTTTGTATTGTTTTTCTTCCTTTTATTATCCAAAATTTTTGACGAATACTGGTCAAAAGAATTTGAGTCCCTGCATGTAAAAGTTGCAAATGGTAGTCTTGTTATCATTCTTTCTACTGATTCAGGCTTGCATGGAAGTACAGTGCGCACCGGAAGTTCTCATTGTCATGTCTTCTTAAAAATCTTCGTTTTCAATCTTACAAGTTCTTCTCCATCACTGAAAGTAAAATGTCCCTTCAACTGTTCTTTAGAGAATGCTTCTTGTTAAACTATCTTCAATAATTTATTCTCAGCAATATCCAGTTTTTCAAAACTCAGGGTTCTGTCAAAATTTCTTTCTCCAATTATTTATGAATCTCAGAATCCAAGAAATCATTCTCACTATTTTAAAGTAACTTGAAAAGTAATTCAGATACTATTTTTCAGCGGTGATATTAGCTGCTGAAATAACATTCTTTCGCTTTTCTTTCATAATTTCTTCTTCGTTCTTCATAAGCCATTCTGGCCCTTGCCACTACCGAGATTTCACAAAACTCTTAATCGAACACCCTCGAGATGGCATATCTGCAGGATTCGAAATCCCTGGAATATGACGCCATTCAGATTTCGATGATTATCGGTCGCAGTTTCTTTGAACACCCCTTTATGCGGTAAATAGTGACACGATTCTTCATTTCGTGCTCAGGGACTTCACTCTGTCATTTAACCAATCTGTGAAAACATTTTCGTAATCGTCGAGTTTGCCCTTTTGTATCAAACGATGTGTGGTACTGTTTACGCTGTTTAGCGATATTGAAATTTTGACTTAAACGGCCCTTTTCTATTACCTAAGGCACCCGAACCTCATATCTTCTCTCTTTAAAGGTAAGTTTTGTTAAAATGATTCAACGAGGCAACTTCCATTTCCTTTCTACATTTTGTTTCAACTGGGTCTTGAATGCCCAATAAATCTAATGTCCACAAATTTTTTATCTTCGATGAGTGAATTAATAAAGAAGTCACTGCAACAGCATGAGTTACATTTTCCTTTTCGTCAGTATGATCAAACAATTTTCCCATTAAAATCAGAGCCATTTTGATTTCCATTGTAACTAATGTTGAGTTCAAACGTTCAATTTACGCCTTTACTAACTTCCAGTAATTATCAGCTCCGATGAGTAAAGACACGTTGTCGTTATCTTAAGATTTGTGATCAACATCCGCTAAAATGATTCCTCTATCTTTCAACAACTCCTTAATATTTTCGGGAGGATAGCCTAGCTCAGCATTTGATTTTTCATCAGCTCCTAAAACCTCAATAATTAATTCCTGGTTATCAAAAATGATTTTCATTTTTACTTCTACTTGCGCGCAGTTCTGTTTGGTAGGCACTATCCGAAAGTATGAATCATTAATTTTCTCTTCCCGCGACTTTTAATCCCTGTTGTTTAGAATAGTCGTTTCTGAATATACGAGCGTTGACTAGCGCTGTCAAATAAACAATGGATTAATTTATTACGTGACCTACTTTTAAGTTCTACTCTCTCTGTCTGTAAAAATATTTTATTCTTTCCACTACTAATATGATTGATTGCACGCTGAATTTTCTACACTTTTTGATTGCGATGTTTCAGGTGTTTTCTCATATTCGTAACAAAATGCTGCGTTATGTTTTTTATGGCAGTATACACAAGAATTTTTCTCAGAGTAATCTGATAATCTACGTCCTTTAGCTAAACATAAATAACACCTTCCCTGCATTTTCAATAAATTTTGTTTTTCGTTTACGTTTATATTACACTTTTCGCTATATGTACGTGTTATTTTTACAAAAAATAGAATTCTCTTCTTTTACGGGAGCTAATAATTCGGCAGCCGACAAGGATTTAACTTTAGAGTTAATATTGTGTGTGTACTTAAAATTACTTTTGCGTTTATCAAAATGTTTACTTTTTCCGTTCGATGGAACAGATTTCGGTTCGTTTGTTCGCGGCATTCAACTTCTTTTTTCAAAAAAGCAAATAAACCTGTTAACATCAGATTCCTCTTTTGGATCCCGCTTTCGGCAATATTCGAGAATCAAATTATGAGGTAATAATTCCAATAATATTGGATTTAACAAGTATCCATATGAACCCGAAATACACCTAAATTACTTAAGCTTCAAATGTTTATTTCACAGACGTCGTGTAATCTTCTTATTGCATTTAAGTTAAGAATTTTTTACTGGTTGTATATCCAAAAGATTATTCATATTTGAATTTATAATTTTCTCTGGTTTACCAAAGCGTTCTTTTAAAATTTCTAAACAAGAATCGTAATTTTTTTCGGTTAACTGAAATCCTTCAACGACATTATATGCTTGTCCTATCAATAAAGATTTCAAGTATACGAATTTTTCAATCTTGGTTAACGCTTTATTTTGATCAATCGCAGTTGGAAAAATGTTAAAAATTCTAACCACTTTCCTGCATCTCCTGAAAATTTCGGAATATTTAACTTCAGCAATTTCATAGCCGATGACGATAAATTTATTTCAGAAAGATGTGCTCAAAGAATTTACATCTGACGTATTTTTCACAGATAAATTTTCATTTGCATTACATATATTTTAATTCTAAATTTTGCAGACATAATTTGTTGATTATATTTATCACCTGCCGAAATTTCCTTTTCAAATTCTTTAGCATCATTTAACTGAGTTTCGATTTGTAAATTCAATATTTTCAATGTGTTTTCTCTTTCACGGATTATTTCATCCATTTCTTGCAATTCCTCAATGTTTGTGTTTTCGATATTTTTTGATAACAAAGTTTCTATTTTTGTAATTAATTTTGTAACACTACTGCGTTCATTTGTACGTTTCTGTTTCAATTTTTCTAAACGTTCCATGTTTAAAATTGAGAAATCACAATGCTGAAACTCAGTTTTTTTCAAAGATAATTTCAGTAATCGCTTACCTGTTCACAGGTAATCCATCTAAATCTTCAAGATTCGGCTTTAGTATAGAATTGGGTGCCCCTTCGATTAGTGACAAATTTTGCTCAGTTTTGGCAATGAAACCCCATTTCTGGTTACCATGATAGTGTTAACTTTGTTTTAGCTTCCTGACTTTTTTTAAGTGACAATACATCAATGTGTTCATGAACAAAGTTAAGGTAGTGCGCAGTGCCTAGATTGTGCAATTTTGCCATGTTTTTTTAAGTGAAAATAGATCGATGTGTACATAAATTGAATTGTGTAAATTGCTCAGTGGCACCTCTTGAACCAAAAGTTTTAGTTGGTGGCCATTACTGTGGCACTGTAAATATGCATATTTACAATATTTTTTTAGAGAATATGTTATTAATGAAAATAATATTGCATACTGAACAATGAATATTGAAATAATAGTTCAAGCTTTCAAGAATGTATATCCCAAATGAAAATCTTTTAAATTATTGTTATTTGATGGAGAAAACTATACAGCAGTGGGTTTTATATTTTGTATATTTTCATTTTTGATTTATAATAATTAAATGATCTGAAACCATTAAAATATCACTACAAATCTGAGTACTAAAAATATTTAATATATCTTAAATATTTACAACACATAATTTTTAATATTTTTATAAACATGCTTTTGCAATTAAATTGCAATATTCCACATTAATACATATATCTAGCACAAAAGCAAAAATAGACCAAAAATATTATAACAGTATAAGAATATTGTGGAAAATTATATTTTTTCTTTTTCTTTTTTGAGAAAAACAGATTTATCCTTGAATCTAAAGTCAAATCATGTAGGTAAATAAATTTAAGGGAGGAAGGAAAAAATATTACAATTTTATTACACGTATATAATTTTTGTTTAAATTTGAAATGTATAAACATATAACCTTTACTTTAAATATTAAATGTTTTAACATATTCATATAAAGGCATCTTTTTTCTCTAGAAGCAAAATAATTACGTTTTGATTTTTAAACATCAGTTCATCATAGACAATAAAAGTGCAGATCAGAAGAAAATATTAATTTTTCATTCTTAACATTAAAATACCTCCCCAAACTAAAATCCAATAGGCTGAAAATTATAATAAAGTTGATCGACACAGTTATTTTTTATCTTCTTTTCAAGCCGAACTAGAAACAGCAAGTTTTTTCAAATGATCCATAAACACTTGCAGACTAACATCATCTGTCAGAACAGGAGCACCAGCACCTTCCTATAAGGGTAAGTAACCCATATCAACATATGCAGTTAAGTACTTTTTAAAATTTTATACAATTAGAAAATAATTTAAAAAATATGTGCATTAATACTATTTAGAAACATTAAATTTGACAATGGAATGGAAAAAATTGCTTGACCTTTAGCATATAAAATGCCATATACAGTATGAATAAAATCTGGAAGGAGTTCCAATGGAAATTATTTTCTATATGGGATATCCAGAGAAGAAGTGTTTCCTTCACATTCACATGCAACAAGTCATACAGTTGCAGAGGGATAGTGTGCCTACTTGAAAAGTTCATGATGTGGCAGTTGTAAGTTAGATGCATTCCTTTATAGATGACAGTACTTGAAGGTGGCAGCTTTCATTCCATCCCTTACCAAATGAGAAGATTAGTCTGTGATTAAGATTTTGAACATGCAAAGCACAGTACCAATCAAAAGTCACTGTCACCTTTGCTTGACGTACTAGTTGGGCATCACGATCAAGGTCTTAGTGTGTTACTTCTGAAAGTTTCAGAAGCTTGACAAAATGTGCATGAATCAGGTGAGCAGTAGATGGCCACTGACCAGTACAGATGACCTTGTGCAGTTCATGGACCTTTACAATAAAGTCCTGTTTCTTGTTGCATGAAACCATCATGAAACACCTCTTTTCTTGGGTATAGTGCACAAAATGGATACCAAAACAACTGACATTTCTGCAGCAACAGTATCATGAGGATGCTGACTAGTTTTAGGACCAGTTCATCACCAACAATGAAACATGGGTTGTATGCTTTATTCCAGGAAACAAACAAGATATTATAGCTATATTATTGATATTATAGCTGATCTCTGACAAAGGCAAAATTCAAGCAGACTATCAGCAAGGAAAGTGATGTGTATTATATTCTGACACAAGGACATGTTGCTCATCAAGTTCCTGACCAGAGTATGAATGCTGATCATTACTGCAAAAAAACTGATTAAGTATTTTAAACAAGTGATGCAGTGTATTCAGTGCCTGTACTGTCTTAATGCATACAATGCTCAATCTGATACAGCTTGTCGCATAACAGATCTTCTGGAAAAGTTTCACTGGAAGGTATTAGAACAACAGCTGCATATTTTCCAGTCATTCCAATTTTAAATTACTAAAAGAAATTTTCATCTAGCCAACATTTTTAAAGCAACGCAAAAGTGTTGAAGACTATCATAAATTTGTTTCATACCAAGTGGCAAAATTTTACGATACAGGGATACAAAAGTTTATTCTGCTATATGACAAATGTCTTAATTCCAGTCTGGATTATACTGAAAAGTAACTGCACAATTAATGTATCAGCTACAATAGCTGTTTTCTTCATAATTACATTTACTTTCTGTACATGGCCCCACAAAAACTTACTTTTTGATGCTTCTCATAAAACACATGTATTGCATCACTTAGATCTGTACTTAACATCAACAAAAGTCAAAAAGCAACAGTTTATTCAAGTTATATCAACTGCAGCTGAGATATTAGGTGAAATAATAATGCCAAACATATGGCAAGAATGCTAAGAATAAAAAAAATAGCTACAGAATTACTGATTAAAAGACAACACTGAATATAATGAAATTAACTAATTAATGTTTTTTAATCAATTCACATTTTTCTAATAAAAAAATCTTAAGCCGTGCTTTATAACCAAAAGGCATTTCCTTGAGCCAAAAGTTGGTAAAAAGGTAATAATACTTTTCAGTAAATATCTCAAAATAACTCTTTTTAGTAATATAATGGGGGAAAAAAAAAATAAAATAAACAGCATAAAATCCAAGCAAATAAATTCCATAAAAAAGATACTCTACATGTATAATTAGAATCTTAAGTAATTTGTGACATGATCAAATAATTATATGAATTTAATCTTTTAAATCTAATTATTTTATAAACACTAATACAAAAAAAATCACAATTGCAATAAATTAGGAAGTTTTCATATGCCCTAAAATAAATAAAAATACAAAGTAAAATAACACATAAGCAATCACCAAAGGAAAGAAGAACCAAAACAAAATAGAAAAAAATACTGAAAGTTTGAGCTTCATATCAATCTATATACACACTCAACTCTAACAAACTGATGTTTCATATTTAGTAAAATGAATAAAATAATAAAGAAAAATAATGTAAAATGCCATCACCAAGGGAATAAAGAAACCAAATATAAGAATAAAAGTACCGTTGCACTGGAAGGCATCTGATGGCAGGTGATGATAATGGAAAAGAAAATATAAACAAATTTAGTACACGTGCGAAATACACATGGGAAAAATACAGATTTATAATCTTATTTAAATATATGTAAACATCAGATAAAAAATATTTAAACTATAGTTTAAATACCTAAAATTACTCAATGCAAAATATTAAAAGTGAAATTTTAATTTTTACATCTTAAAAATGCAGTGAAGAACATTAAAACTGAAATGTAACACATTTTCATTAAAAATTCAATATGGTCCCAGATCTGGACATCCAATATCCAGAATGATCTAAAATCTGGACCTCAAAGCCACAAACTTTTCTTTCTTCCTTTTTTATTTTTGTATGCGTTATGCATGCGCATTTCATTTTTCTTCCATAACAAAACATGTGGAGAGTTCCACTTCTTAATTTCACTTAGGCACTAAATAAAATACCTCGTTATTGAAGAAATTAATCATTTAAGCATAATTTTGTGAGCTTATTAATTTGGCTCTGTAGCTGTGTATCTGCTTGGCATACATCTCAAACCCAAACATTCAACACAGAAACATTATTACACCTACTAGTATCTTATATCCCTGATGCCGACCAGGCAAATCATCATTTTTTATATTTTCCTTTCATCATCGCATGTTTATCAATACATGACAACTTGGGTAATGACTCATTCAGCAATGTCTAAACATGTTTTTTATTAGTCTACTATATATTAAAATCTGTGGGCATCTGCCTGTTTGTTTGTGGCACTATCTCCTCATGAACCACATGGTTTTGGGCCTAGTAAAGCCCACCGTTGGATTCTGCATGTCCGTGGCAAGCCATTTTGACCATTCTCGTCTTTGTACGACTTTAATTAGCTGAGATATTAATTAAAAACGCTAATTTTCCCCTATGTTCTCATTATGTTAAGCCTAATTTTTTACTTTAGTCCGGAAAATGCACAAAAAAATGGTAACTTGGGAACTAACTAGCAGATTTGCTTTAAACTTTGGAACTTCTGATGCCTAGGCGTTCGAACGAGGATTGCCGTTGATTCTACACTGTTTTGTGAATTAGGGGCCTAATTAGCTGGGTAATTAAAAATGCTCCAATACTTCTTTTTTGACAGGTGCAAATGGAAATTTTCCAAGTTTCAAGGGTTGCGAACAGATTTGGCTATGCTCCAGATTTTTTTTTTCACAAATATCTACGGAACAACGCTTAGTTGAATTTCAAGACACAAATCCCCTGATTTAAAAAATTCATCCAAATCCATTTATACCGTTCTCATCTTCGTATGATTTTAATCTGCTGAGCTATTAATTAAAAACTCTCAAAACGCTAATATGAAGGAGACTCAACAGCCATTTTAGGGATTATAAGCTTCCTGTTTCGGAAGATAGGGATTTGGCACCTGTCCACAATGCGTTAAAACCGTTTTCTCATGGCTTAGAAAATTATTCATTATTTGAATTTTTTATGTGTCATTTCTTAGTCAGTAAACTTTTTTGTTTTAAAAATATTATTTCGAAGTTTGATTGAAACATAGTTTATAATTTCATTTTCTTTTTATGTGCATCGTTTTCAGACTCGGCTGAGTGAGCTGTTTCTTTATTCTTATAAGCTTGTAAACTGTGCATTTTTTGCTTTAAAAATGATTGAATTATGTTCTTCTTATCTTTCGGTTAATTTTTTTTATGCCCTTAGTTAATCTGCATGCAATAATTGCGGAATTATCAACAATTTAAAAAGTTTTTTAAGTGCGGCTACGCCTAATTTTGGTTATGATAGTGGACATATTTGTTTATATGTGAAGCTTAGCAGAATAGTGGATTTGTTGCCAATCTCTAGAAACTAAGCTCGCAACAACAAAGTAATGTCTTCTTTTATTATTGCAAATTAAATTATGCTTAGAAAATTGTTATTCGATTTTTTTTACAAGTCATTTCTTAGTCGGTAAGTTTTTGTTATCAAAACAAAACATTATTTTGAAGTCTGTCTGATTAAAAGATAAAGTTTCACTTTAAATTTAAATAATGACGTCATACATATTATCTGGAGAATAAATATGGACGTTTTCGTGATTTTTCGAATGTGTAACATGTATGCACAGTGCTTTGCCATAGCTGAATACACTACACGACTACTTCATGCAAGCAAGTAAAAATGACACTTCCTGTGCTGGGTACCACACACACAAAAATTCGGCCACAGTTTACTGATATGAAACAAAATTCCACAAGAGATGTTGAGTATTAAATTTATAGGTAGGAGTTGAAGTTTACCAAAAGGAATTTTAATAACGAATCTAGTGTTGGAATAACATACCCGAAATTTTTTGGCAATTACACTTCATACAAGGGCCCATTAGAGGCTGAGCTGTAAAATCGCTGAACACTGGTAATTCGGTCCAACTTTCGAAACCCGGCGAACGAGCTGGCTGCATGGGTGTTTTCATCATTTTTTGCATGTATAACGTGTATGCACTATCTTGTGGATGCATACGTGAATAAAGCAGGTGTGGTTGCATGGGTGTTTTCGCAGCTAAAGTTTTACTTTAAATTTAAATATTGACATCATAGATATTTTCCGCATGTGTAACGTCTGTGCAGTATCTTGCGGATGCATACGTGAATAAAGCGACCCCATCCCGCTCAGCTGGTGGGCTTGCCCACTAGTAATTGAATAACAAGAATATAGCAACTTTTATCTTATGTACCAGTATCTTTTGTACTGACATTACGCTTGGCGATGATTACAGATTTAAGTTAAATGCGCTAAGAAATGTTCACGAGGGTAAATCAAGAAAAATTTCTTTTCATATATGCTAAAAATAGATTTTTTTAATGAAAGTCATAGGCTAAAAAAATTATATTTAGTGCTAGTTGAGTTAAGAATAACTGATATGTTATTCATAAAAACCCAGAACCGGCGTCAGAGCTGCACCAGGCGAGAGAATTTAGGCAAGATAAAATTTTTGGAGTTAGGAGAAGCACTGAGCGGCAAAATTGAGGGATGAAAGGATTTTTATAATTCAGGGAAAACACTGGGATTCAATGTTTAGGGACGGCAAGAATTTAGAACTTGCAGGTGCTTTGTAGCAGAATTTAGGACCAACAGAGACCACATCAGGTGGTATCCAGCAATAGATAAGTGTATGTGGGAGTTTATTTATTCAGAACTCAGATTAGCCTTAAGCATGTAGAAGAAATAGACATAGGTATAATACATAACTAAACTAAGGCTTAATTCAGCGCACAATATAAGTAGTACAAAATTTAGCAGAACAACTTGTCTTTCATCGCCAATATTATGATGCATAGCCAATAATGTATAGTGGATGCTATTAAGCTAGACTAAAATTATCTTTACTGATTGTAAGAGATTTCAGTTAACACAGCAGACGGTGCTGCTCCTTAATCTTCTAATTTGATAGCACTTATTATTTTTTGCAATTACTACAGCAATTTTATAAAAATTAAAGCTTGAACTTTCGATTATGTCGAAAAGAGTTTCTAATTCTGGAGCTGCAAAAGGATCTACAAAGCGAAAGCATGTTTGGACGCCCATTAAACAAAAAGCGAAATTGCTGCAAAAAATGGATAAACGCATATCCATCTCAAAATTATCTGAGGTGTATGACATTGGAAGATCAACAGCGTATGACGAACTGAAAAAGAAAAAGGAACTTTTTTTAAAATTTCTTGTGGATTCTGACACCCCACTTGCAATGAATAAAAGAAAAATTTGTTCGTTGTGCTACAAATGACAGTCATGACAAAGTGATGATTGACTAGGTCAGACATCATCGCAGTGAGGGTGTGACATTGACAGGTCCAATGCTAATAGCTGAAGCCAAAATTATTCATGAAGAAATGAACTTAAAAACTGAGTGCACATATTGGACAGGCTGGCTAACCAAATTTATAAATCGACATGGTATAAGGCAATTAAAGATTTCAGGAACTTTGAACAAGAAATTATGTTTATTTATAGAATTAAAAAGAAAGTATTAGCACAAAAAAACCAAGCAACTTAGACAACTTACATTGAAAGAAAT
>KK120498.1:288598-337871 GCA_000611955.2 Stegodyphus mimosarum | reverse complement strand
ATAACTAACTTGCATTTGAATGCATTTACTGCACTAATCATGTCAGCGATATGCTGATTTTTCACTTGTATTTTTAAATTCAATTCATTCAACTTTGCCGTTATATCTGTCAGAAGTCCGAGGTCGATTAGCCAATCCTTATTTTCTAATTGCTCGTAAAATTCGCCTCTTGATGTAATAAATTCCTTTATTTGTGGCAAAAGCATGATAAACCGCTCAAGTATTTTACCTCTGCTCAGCCACCTCACTTTAGTATGTAAAAGAAGATCTGTGAACTGAACGCGCTCATCTTCTAAAAGTAATTTAAACAATCTGTGTTGCATAGCTCCCGATCTTATCGAATTAATAATTTTTGTTACTATCGTAAATACGTGTTGAAAACCGATTGTTTTTGCGCATAACATTTCCTGATGTATGAGGCAATGATAAGAAATAAATTTCGGGAATAAGGAATCTTGTCTACATAAGGCAATAAATTCTTTTTCCTTACCAGTCATCGCTCGTGCCCCGTCTGTTGTAATTGACGATAACTTTTGTACAGGTAATTTTACATCTGTTATATACTTTTTAAAAGTAGAAAAGATATCTTCTCCTCTGGTGCTTCCCTTTAATGGCAGAAGTTTAAGGAATTCTTCTTTCGTTGTAAAATCAGAAAATACCATCTTCACGCAA
Organism: Stegodyphus mimosarum; assembly: GCA_000611955.2. Taxonomy (NCBI): domain Eukaryota; kingdom Metazoa; phylum Arthropoda; class Arachnida; order Araneae; family Eresidae; genus Stegodyphus; species Stegodyphus mimosarum. The sequence continues at coordinate 337,199 of KK120498.1, read as the reverse complement.
ATTGCTAATTGTGATATATTTGTCACGTCTGCCGATTCATCCATCTGTAGCGAAAAGAAAATACAATTTTCCATATCATTTGCTAATTCTGCCTACAAATTCTCCTCAATTACTTCAATTCTTCTAGTAACAGTTCGTGCTGATAATTGCAACGTGTTTATAGCTGAAACTATTTCCTTTTTATTTTTAAATTCTTCAAAAAGTGAATCAGCAGCTTCTAACATGGCTTCTTTCACTAATTCTCCATCTGTAAATGGTTTTTTATTCTTAGCTAGCAAATGCGATATTTTATATGACGCGATCGTTGCTGCTTTATGTTGTTGCAGCGGTTTAGTAAAAAAAACTTTGCTGGTTAGTTATTGAAGATTTTAAATAAATATTTTTTTTTCTTCTAATTTCAGAGTTCATTGGATAGTTACTATCAAAATTGGTATGAACGGTCTTAAATTGTCGTTCAATATTACTTTTCTTGGGAATCGCTACACTATTATTATACAACAAACAAATACACTTCCCTTTGTAATCAACGAAACAATATAGATGTTCCCATTCATCGTTAAAATAATATATTCTTTTTCTTTTACATTTATCCATGATGGGTTTTGAAAGAAAAGAATTATTTCGGATTACTTGGTAGGTTTAAATGCACGGTCTACGCATGGTCTATTCGAAATACGATCACACACTAACAAAAAATACGTGCGTGTTATTAGATACGCTCAAGGTTAGCAAACTGCTAATCTATGCACAATTGCTTAAGCCGACTACTGTCTAACCACGCTATGAGAGCAGTTTGGCTGAGGGCCAAGATGGGTCAGTTTAATTGAAGGGGTGTGTGGGCGAAAAGCGCGGGTATTTTTCAATGTCGAAGGGGTGTGGGTGAAATCGAAGGTCAGGGGACATTTAGTGTCTACCGGGCTACTGCATTCACCCCTACATAACTGATAGATGTGCCCACTTCCGCCCCAAACCGGATGTTTACATAAATCTGGAATACATGGTCAGACAGTACTTGCTGTATATCGCGGTTTGACAAGAGTAAGTAAATCGCTCTGGCTATCATACATTAGTCCAGCAAGGGCACATTAAAAAACGATCGGGGGCACCCGCGGGCGCCATGTTGCCTACCCCTGCCCTGGAGTATTGATTTGAATTTTAACTGATATTGTACTGTATAAATCTCTTATTTGATTCTTTAATTTTTAGGTAAAACTTCAAAATTTTTTAGCCATAAAGACACAGTCAATAAAACTTCCCAGAAAGAATGTAAAAGGCACATAAACATTTTATATAGTTAGCATTATGTTCAAAAATTAATTGATGGATTATTTATATATGTTTATAATATGATTTTATCAAGTTTACCATTTAAAGTCTTTACTGTTAGAGAAATAATATTTCATTGCTTTCTTCTACTTTTTTTTACACAAAGGTAATAGCTATTTTGGTACTTATGTATTTATGCAACCATATTAGTAGCGCCAAATTTTCAGAATATTCCACCATTTTTGTGTGTTCCATTTTTCATGTAATTCTAAGTTTCAAGGGTTTTATAACAAATCATTGTATATTTTGCCATAGTTTTAAACTGTAAGCTTGTGGAATTTGCTGGCAATGGATGAAACTGCAGTAAAATTTTTGCAGAATATAGAATTTTGCTGAAAATTTTCTGAAATTGAGAAGGGAACAATGAGGAGATGCATTTCTTGATAGCTGTTGTTCCCAAGTATTGCACGAAGACGAGTCTTCTCCGTAATTCTCTGAATTTTTTTTTTAAATGAAAACAGATGACTGTTTACCTTGGGAGAAGAATAGTGCTAAAAAATTGCAGCAAGGTTATAAAAAGAATATAAGTGTTTTATTTTTAATGTATTATGTAATCCTTATTTAATAATTCAAATTTGTATTTTAAATTATCGAAGCATGCTTTCTTTGCATATGTTGGTAATGTTTACTAACTTGCAATAAATATTGATAATTTAGCTACCTTTCTTTTAAAAAAAGGCATGAAAACTTCCAGCTTGTACCCGATAAGTAACTTTTACCTTTTCAACTGTAAAAATTAGGCAAATTCTCCCAAAGTGGTTGCGTTAATATGTAAGTACTATTAGTTTTCTACAATTTCACATCTATGTTTATTTTTATTATTTTAGCATGAATCAGAAATTATACCATTTCCAAATGATGAAGTAGAATATGATTTGCCTGAAGAATTTGATGAAATTGCAATAAGTAAATTTGGAGTTCCCATTCATAGCACAGTTGATGAACATGAAAAGTCCAAGAATGTTAATTCAAAGACATCTAAAAAAGTAAATGTTTCAAAGCCAAAGCAAACTCCTACACCCACTTCAGTTTCTAAAAACAGCTTTGTGACACCCACATCTAAAGTAGTTAAAAATCCTGCAAGTAGGAGTGAACCCAAACCATTAAATGTTGAAAACAATTCAAAGGTGAAAATAGAAAATACATTACCAGTTAAAATGAATAAAGTGAAAAGATCATCAAGTCCATTTACAAAAAATATAAAACTAGAACTCTCTCCTTTGAGTAAAGAAGAGTCACCCGACATTTCTGGGCTAAAAAAACCGAACAAATTAGAAAGAAGTAGCAGCCCTGCAACTTCTAAGAAAACAGTAAAAGCTGAAGTTAGCACCACAAATAGTTCAAAAAAGCCAGTTAAATTGGAACAAAGCACTAATTCTGCAAAATTAAGCAAACTTGAAACTTCTGAGAGCTTGATTAAAAAAGTGAAAACTGAAAAAGATATTTTAGGTAAAAAAGGAAAAGTTTCTGTTTCAAGTGAAAGCCCTGTTAATAAGAAAAATCTCAAATTAGATAGTTCAAATAGTATTAAAAAAAAACTTGAAACAGAAAGTTCATCAAAGAAGTCAAGTGATTCTTCTAGTAAGCAAACCAAACCAGAGAAAGTGTCAAATGTCACAAGCAAAGGATTAAAGCTGGATGATGTAGAATCCTCATCTACTTCAGGTAATTATTCAAATCATTTGTATATTTTATCTGTGAAGTTTAAATGCAGTTAAAAAGTGGAAGTTATAACCCTATTTCTCTTTAAATAATTCTGTTGCTTGCATACAGGTTCATAATAGATTGACTGCATACAGCTCCGATGAGAGGTTGATAAAATTATTTATCAAACAAAACACTTCGGAGATCTGGATCTTCCCCAAAATAGTGTACAGCTCTTCACAATATCACAGAGTATAATCAGTTGTTACACTTCAAACTACTGTGTATGTTAAACACAATGAAGTGGAAAACACAGCTAAAGAGAAAGTTACCTGGAGATAATCTGAGTACTCCGAACTCACGCTGAGCTAACAGATAACAAGAACTGAGAGCAGATGCTCTCACCAGCCTTATATAGTTTTCACCCAGCCGCAAGATATTTCTAATACTTTCTGCTGCTTTGAAATCACTGGAAGACAATATGAGTGTTGGATTACAGTTACTACAGCTAATATAGTGATCAATTACATTTATTCAATTATAATACCTATTATAATAATACAAAGACTGGACCAAAATATCGTCAAAATTTATATTTTCAAGAATTTCACATTTTCAGTTTTTTGTCATGCACCTTGAGTTACTGTCTCAACTTCGTCATAATTAGATATATCTCCAATTTCTATATTAGGAAGAATCTTCCTCCATAATCGAACCAGTGTTACAGGTTTTACTTTCAATCAGGCTTTTGTTCCTTAGGTATATAGCATCCAGTACAATTAACTTTTTCCAGAACTTAAATCAACATCTTTCTCAGCAAGAGTTTAAAAGAAGACAACACCATGTGTGGATACCGCCACGTATGAATAATCGAGAATATTGCTGTTTCCTTCTGAAATTATTTTGCCGTCCATTAGAGTTCTCTTAAACAATTTTGTGAAAGCCTATTACATGGACTGAGATACTCGGCTAAGATATTCAATAAGACACTGGCACTCACTACAGTAATATAAAAGGCATACTACGAAGAATGAGATATCTCATCGCAAGCATTTGGTCCAGTCCCTGTATCACTGTAATAGGTATAGTGATTGAATAAATGTAATTGACCACTCACTATATTAGCTGTAACTGGAATTTGACTCTCATACTGTATCCAATATCTCGGCAGCTGGGTGAAAACTATACAAGGCCAGTAAGAGCATCTGCTCTCAGAAGTTGTTGTTAGCTGTTAACTCAGTGTGAGTTTGGAGTACTGAGATATCTCTGGGTAGCTTTGTCGTTAGCTGTGCTTTGCACTGTGTTGTGTTAAGCATTTATAGTAATTTGAAGTGTAACCACTGATTGCACTTTGTGATATTGTGAAGAGCCTTCTTTCCCAAGAACTGCACGGCCTGGGCATTACAATCACTGGACAGGAGGCCATACTTAAACTAAGGCAAATCAATGTAATACTAAAACAATAATTTCAATATAAGAACAAATACTAAATCAGTAAACGAGTGTGTAAACTTACAAATTCAGAAACAAATAGGACCATGGTATTGGACTATTTAGATTATATAAACTATTAGGGCTACGTACTATGGCCATATTAAGGGCTAACCTGTCATAATCAATGACTTTAGGCTTACAATTTGATGACTTATGAATTTGAACTATGATGTCGTTCAGCCTGTTTAGGACTGTGGTAAGGACCATCCCAGGGTGACTAGTTTAGGAGAGAGTCCTTTCCATCGAATAGGCTCCACAACCATACCTTGTCTCCTTCATTGAATTGTTCTGTAGCTCTCGTGTCATATTAGGTCTTAATCTTTTCCACTGCCAAGTTGACTTCCGCTTGTGCAAAATTATTTATCACTTCAAAAAGTACCTGGAGATCTTGGATGTACTCCTCATGCGATAAGGTGCATCTGAAGGGTGACCGAACAAGAGATCATAAGGCAGATGATCTCATGATGATCATAAGCCAGATGAAGGTTACGACCAAAGAGCATCTGGGATAGGGATTAGCCAGGAGTCTTGTGGACAGCATTGTGATAGGCCAGTAAAAACAAAGGTAACTTCTTGTCCCAGTCCTGTTGGTTTCTGGAAACCACCAACGAGAGGTTATTAATGATGGTTCAACCTTTTTTCTAACATGCCATCTTACTGGGGATGTAAAGGTGTATGGGTTTTGTTGATACTGAGTAACTTGCAGAATTCTTTAATTACAGCCAATGCAAAATACTTTCCTTGATCAGAATGCAGCTGAAGAGACACTCTGAACCAGGAAATCCAGTGGTGTATCATTACCTCTACTACTGCAACAGCCTCTTGATCGGGAATAGGATAAGCTTCAGACCACTTGGTGAAGTAATCAATGACAACGAGGATGTACTTGTTGCCATCAGCAGTTCATGCCAGGATGCCAAAGGCAACTGTAACGGATTTAACACTGTAACATTGCAGCTTCCCTTGACTGCATTTCTTTGGTCCTCTCTGACTTGCACAGGCATCAAAAGATTGGCACCACTGTCCTACATCAGCGCTTGCATTACTCCAGTAGAAGCACTCTCAAACTGTATGCATGATCTTCGTTATTCCTAAATGACCTCCTGTTGGACTGCTGTGGGGATCTTCAAGGATGTCCGGGATTATGGGCGTATCAGCTGCCTGCGGAATGCCTTTCCATAATATGATTCGAACTTCCGGTACAAGACGCCGCTTCGAATGTGGAGTGAATCTCGAAGAGCTCAATATTGTTTTGTCGTAGGACTATAGATTGAAATGGCCTGCCAGGTAGATTCCTGTTTGAAGATTTCATCAAGTCAATGATGGGTTTAATGTTGATTTCCTAAGTGGTCTTTCCTGACTTCATCACTTCATTGGTCTTGGTCAGCCGATGTTGAAGTTGTAACTTGTCATGGGACCAGATACAGTAGCTAGTATTTCATTTCAACCCTGGAACAATATAAGGAGCTGTCTGGGCAGGGCCTTCTAGACAGGGCATTGGTGTCTGCCCACCTGGCTATTTGGCTTTCAGGATTCTTGAAATTTAATAGCCAGGTCAACAATGCATGATCTAGGCAGAGCAGGAATTTTCAGCTATTTGAAATAATGATGGAAATGTTCTACGTCTTTAACTATGGCAAGTAACTTTTTCCTGGTGACACAGTAATTTTTCTCCTGTTTAGCTAGATACTTGCTCCAGTAGGCCACAACACGTTTTTGACCTCCTGGGACAAAACAGCACTGACATTCTCATTACTGTCATCTGTGTGAAGAATAAATGATTTGTCAAGTGAGGATACATCAGGATTGGAGCAGATGTTAGAGCTCCCTTCAGGTTGTTAAATGCATCCTTACATTCTTTTGTTCACAAGAGCTTTCGAATGCTCTCTGTCAGCTTATATGGAGGGGTCTTGCGATGGAAGAAAAGTCCTTCAGAAATCTCTTATAGTAGGTGCAAAGCCCCAGGAAACTTCTTAGCTGATGAACATTTTCGGGGCATCTCCAATCTTTAACTGCTGACACACTTTCTGTCTGAATAGTTCGCATTTAGTGGGACTGAGCTTTAGATTGGCTTCCTTGAGTTCCTAAAACACCTTTGTAATATTTTCTACAAGTTCTTTAAAACTCTTGTCGATGATGATGATAATGTCATCCAGGTGTGTCAGACAGTATGCTGTCAGTTATAGGAAGAGGATAGCTGTTTTTCTTCATAACCTCCTTCAATCATCGATAGTCAATGCAAAATCTAGTTGAACCTTGCATCGTTCTGGTCAGAAAGAAATTTCAGAACGATGGAAGATGCCGATGGATTTGCTGAAGGCTCGATGATGTCACTTTTTTTGCATGTCCTTTAATAATCTTCCTACTTTTTCGTGTTTAGCAGCGGGTAGATGTCTTAACTGTTACTTGAATGGTGGGTGAGCTCCGGTATTGATTCTATACTGTATCAAACTGGTTCGACCCACATCAGAAGACGAACGGGAAAAGACATCTTGAAATTCTGGAATGACACGTTTGACAGCATATGTTTCGAAGAAAATAAACAAATTGCTGAAAAGTATTTGTTTTGTGAATCTCTTCATGATAGAACAACTGCTAATGAAATTTTCAGTTTTATGTCTGAGAACGATATTCTTTGGAATAAGTGCATTGACATATGCAGTTGATGGAGTTCAGGCTTTAAAAGGAAAACATTCCGGTGTTATTTTTCAAATAAAGTCGCACCTGAAGCTAAAATTATTCAGTGCTCCATTTATCGAGAAGCTTTAGTAGCCAAAGCAATCCCTGAAAACCTGAAAATCGTTTTGAATTAAGCTGCAAAAATTATTAAAAGCCTAGCTTTAAATTAAAGAATATTTACGATTTTATGCCAAAAGATGGGCAGCTAATATGAAACGCTTTTGTTACATTAAGTCAGTTGGTTATTCAGAGGCAAAGTTTTTAATTGTCTTTTTGAACTTCGATCAGAAATTCACATTTTCCTCTGTGATTCAAACTTTGAATTGCAAAAATGTTTGTTTAGTGAATTATGGTTGGCTCGTTTAGCTCTTTCCAGCTTGCTACCTCTTAAAGTTGTAATTTCAACAACAACAAAAAAGGAGGGTGATAGGCAATTTAATCAGGCCTAAAGGAGTATACATGTAAAATTTTGTAAAGCTAGCACTTACCATTTTAATTCTGTGGGTGTGCTCAAAGCAGGCTCGTTGAATGAATAGAACCTTGCAAAGAGTACTGAAGCGAGCATTGCTGGGAAGTATGTAACAGAGTAAAATATTTTGCCTGTGATTAAAGAACTCTAGATTTTGATTACTGTAGCAGATTTAGCATTACCCAGATTTGCACCACAGGGAAGCCTGCTACTCTACAACCCCCAGAAAAGCTTATCTTGGTTATATAATGATTGCATGCGTATAAATGAAAAAAAAAAAGGTAACTTGGCTATATATTAAATTATTTACCCTTTCATCTACTTTTCAAAGTGACACCACCTTTGAAAAAGTGCAACCCAACATTGCATGTTTTGTACACGTACCTGGATCCGTATCAGATTCACTATCTGAAGGTAATTCGTTTAGCACATTCAGTGCTTCAGAAATGGCCAAATAAACATCTACAACTCAAATCCATCAAAACATAGCGCTAACAAAACTTCTTTTAAGGAAAGCGAGAGAAAAAAGAACTGCTCTAGTGAAAAATCAAGTAGCTAGCTGATGAAATTACCCTTGACCTTTAGGAAACACCCTAATAATTTTGTAGTTGATAACCAAACCTACCTTCCAAAAAGAAAAGAAAAACAGAGGTGCACCTACCTTTCTATTGTGAATGAGCTCACAGAAGAAAATACTGCAGTGAAACAAAGATACAGTTGTTGGTCTGGTCCTGGTGTTTCAGTGATCTGACTTTGGTCACAGCAGATGTTTGTCATTTGATTTTAGACAAGATTTTGGTGTAAAAATTTAAAACTAATTTAGAATAAAGAGATCAGCATAAAGCCAAGAAAATAACTTAGAAATTTCATTTCAAACAATTCCTGTTATATCCTAAAATTTTTTTTGAAAAATAAGATTCTTTAAAAACTAAACATGGCTAACATGTATGGACTGGTTAGTGTTGTGGTATCATCTAGTATAAATAAAGAAGGTTAAAAGTAACCTATAGAGCCTTTTCCATTCAATTTTTCTGTGTGTACAGAGGGATTTTTGGGGTGGGGGGTGCACATTGGGCCAGAAACTACCTGAATTCAAAAATAGTAAACAAGTAATGAAAGGTTTTTATTTTATTATTTCAAGTGAGAAAGCTTTGGAAGCTAGTTACTTAATAAGCCTAAGAATTCCCAAGACTGGCCAAGCTCACACTGTTGGAGGAAACGTTATATTACCAGCAGCTAAAGATATCGTTTTAACATATTTAGCAAAAAATCATGAAATGGCAAATTTCATGAAAGAGACGTTTATTTAAAAAATAAAACACTGTAAGCATTCTGCAATCGGATGAAAGTACTGATATAACGAACTTTGTTCAGTTTTTAGTTTACATACCTCTCAAAGATGTTGAATGAATTGCCGAAGAATATTTATTTTGTGAATTTCTTCATGATAGAGCAAGTGCACATAAAATTTGCAAAGTAATTCACAATTTTATGTTTGAGAAAGATATTTCTTAGAATAAGTCCATTGCCGTATGCAGTTACGGAGCTTGGGCTTTAACAGGAAAACGTTCCGGTGTTATTTCCCAAATAAAGGCGCAACTGGAACTAAATTTACTCATTGCTCTGCATTCATCGTGAAACTTTGGTAACTAAAACAATCCCCAAAACCTGAAAATCGTTTTGAATCAAGCTGTGCAAATTGTTAATTTCATTAAAAACCAAGATTTAAATTCAAGAATAATTACGATTTTATGCCAAGAGATGGGCAGTGAATGCTTTTATTACATTCCAAAGTAAGATGGTTATCCAGAAGGAAAGTTTTAAATCGTCTTTTCGAACTTCGATCAGAAATTCAAATTTTCCTCTGTCATTCAAAATTTGAATTGCAAAATTGTTTATTTTGTGAATCATGGTTGCCGTGTGTAGCGTATTTAGCTTAATGGTATTTCACTTATATTTTTATTACTGTTTTTATAGCCAGCAGGTATTTGGACTTCATTTTCCTTATCGCCTCCATTACAGAGGTTTATGTCCATGATTTCAAAATTCGATGAGTTGCTGTGTATTTGCCAGCTTGAGTATTTTTCATATCAACAAATTCGAAATGTGGTTTTTCATTTTTTGATATATTGGCTTTTCCTTCCACAAAATTCTTTAGTATCCAAAGTTTCTATTGTTTTATTTTTTCCTAAATAATTACTGCCTTTTAAGCATTCATTAAATATAACCAATCATTTTATTACTTACTATGTCATAAATATGATATGCTTTCCTTTCTCTATATCATCCCACTTTTTCTGGGTACATCGAATTTGTTTTGCAGTACTTTTGGAATGTGAAAGTATGCCAGACATCCAAATTTTTTGACGTAGTTTAATTTGGCTTTTTTTTTTTTACCAATCCATATTTCCATAGGAATTTTTTCCCTCCTTTCCAGAGTGTTAAATTTCATACATGAGTGCTAAAATTAATTGCTTCACCAATATAATCATTAGCAGCGCAACTGAGAATTACAATATATTATATATAACTTCAAGTCCGCCGTTATTCATAAATGTTTGAAAAAGTAATTTGTTACATCTACTAAAAACCAATATACAGTTATTCTTTGATTCTGTTTTATAACCTTTGTCCATTAAGGCAGTAACTGACAGTAAATTATTTCTTAAATCAAGAACATAACTAGCATTACTAATAATTAAATTAGCAGAAGTAGAATTTTTTGTACTTACAGTAATTACTTTAACAGTACCAGTACCTTCAGAAAATATTTTTTAATGTTTACTTGCCTGATAAATCTCCCTCACCTCCGATATAATATTCTTCAACCAAAACTGAACTAGTCTTTTGCCATGTAGCCAGTTGCACTCAGCAATCAAATTTTGTCACATTTGTCTTCCCCCCCCATGAAAGTTGAAAAGCAAAATCAATTTCTGAATATGCATCAGAATGAGATGAAATGTTTGCACTTGTAGGTTGCGACTTTCTTTGATAATTTTGGATAATTAATTCTTTAGATTCTTGTCTCTGTAATAGCAGTCTTTTGTGATGTGATTAGGCAGACAACAAATGTAACAAATTCTTGGATTATACTTTCTATTTCTCCTGGATACGAATGCTTTAGTGTTGATCCTATCAAGTTGTCTTTCGTTTGGTGAATTATGTGTTCACATACAGTTCACCAAAGGAAATGGTACTTGTATATCTCAATCTATACTGACACAATATGCTATAAATTCCCCAATTTGTCACAGAAATGACTGTGACAAATGGTTCCAAAAGTAAAGGTTGGATATAGATTTGAGAATGCTCAAAATGGATATTTCTGTTAAAATATGATTACTAAGAAGTAAAAAGTAAATTTATACATATTGGATAAGTTGCATTATCTTAGGATGAGAAAATTATTATGTTCTATCAAAAATGTTCTTTTTATATATGCTGTCAAAATTTAAAATGTCAAAAAAGACATACAAGTAGGAGAGTCATGTTTTGTTTGTCGCAGTAATGATGAAAGTCATTACTGCGTCATTTGCACTTCATCACAAATATTCAATTCAAAATATTCCTCATTCACAAAATTATGTGCTAGGCAAGTCATTTTACCATTGAAATTGTATTGAGCTATTACATTTGGCAGCATATATTTCTGAAAATCTTGTAAAACTCCCCTCTCAAACTGTTGGTTTCTTGAAAATACATACACACTTTTCTGCCCAGTTTCCTCTCCACTGATAAGAGGATATGCATGATATATGAATGCATCATTAATAAAAAGTGAAAATAGTCTCTGTTGTTAAATTTTCTATTCAAATCTAGTTTAGTTGATATCGAATAAATATCATGCATGTTTTGATATATTCCTGTACTTCTTGCATGTTGGAAGTTGTCTGCTTGTTTGTGAAATGTGTTTCATCACATCAATATGTGATAAACTTTATTATCTGACATGTGTTTTGTGTTGCATGTTAAACACCACCATAAATGTATGCCAGACTTTGTATCTGATATTCCAACAGCTCTCATCCCCTTTTAAATAAGGTCTCTAAGCAATTTGTTTGTTGTACATATCCAATTATCAAAGTGATAGCAAAGTTTATTATTCATACTGTAAATATATTTCATTTGTGCCCAGTGGCAGTCATCCAGACTTTCGGGAAAGTCTGATCCTGGAACCATGTTTTAAATATCTTCTCACTGCTAATCCATGGACACAAGAACAAAAGCTTCATTTGTGCCCTTTATTCAGAGTGTCATGTATTTCCTCATGGATATATTCATGCACTTTCCTTGGAAGTCAGATGCGTGAATCACTCTGAATTAAATTTTCATTGCTGTTAAAACACTTTTGGCCACCCAAATACCTGCTCATCTTTCCTGGTGTTGAATGTAGAGCACCAAAACCACACCGTTTCCATGACATATCATTTCCGTTATAAACATTTGCAAGCTTCAGCTGGTTACATGCCTTTCAGAGCAGAAATCTGCTCATACTATACAGTTCAACATATGACTGTTTACTTAAGCATAGCCTTAGTACAACTGTTGTTGGAGAGTGACTGAGGGAAAGTGCTATCTATATGGCTATGTGCTGAACTCTTCAATAAATTATAATGATAGAGAGAATATTGCAGCTGTGTGAAATCTTGTACACTATTAAATCATCCTTGTATATGTCGATGCTAATTAAAAGATTTTTTCAATTAACATAAAAAAGGCATCTTTATTCAGTAGCAATATCACCCTGGTTTCTTTTCCTGGTGAATGAATATGTTGGCTGCATGAGATTTTTTATGATCTTCTCCATGTGTAATATAAACACAAGCGAATTTACCTTAGAAAGCCTTCCTCGAAGGCATTCTTATTATTTCCTTAAGGCTGATAGCTTTTGTGCATTAGATTTAATGCAAATGTTTAAAGCATAAAGTATTTTTTATTCATGATATGGGTGCCATTTGCTATAAGAAGAAAGTTGGGAAATATTATATAGAAAACTGATTTTTAACTTATTTGTTTTTAATATTATATCTGTATGATATACAAAATCACTTAATCCATTTTTCCATTCGTGTTTTATTTTCTTAAGAGTATTCTTATTTTAATCTTATGACATGTAGGTTCCAGAAAATCATCTCCTGTTGTAAAATCAGAATCAAATGACGTGAAGAAGAGGAAGCGACAGAAAACAGAAGAAGCATCAAAGAAAACAATGCCTGCTGCAAAAAGAAGACGGACTTGAATAATTTTTGGAAACTGTGATAAATTTGATTGATTTTGCTATATCATCATTTTTTTTAATCATCATTTGAACCATTTTCTTAATCTTTCATATAGGATATAAAAAGATGTAACTTCTCAATAAAAAGATATTATTTCTCACAAAATATTGGATTGATTGGAATTATAATTTTGCTTAACTTGTATGAAGGAACATGATCTATTAACCCATCGAATTCACAGACATTTATTTATGTATATTTATTAATTGCATTTTTAATGAATTTATTATAACTGATTTTGTTTTGACATTTTTCGGAACAACTTGGAAAAGCTGCTTTAATTTAGTACAGATTTTGTGTTTTATTAAGACTGCTTTTATGTCCAATTTAATATTTTTATTGCTGTGTTTCTCTTCCAATTGTAAACTTTTAAATTCCAGATGATGCTTTCACCTTGTGGCAATGCTCGTAGCCAGTTCATTGCCATTCGACAAAAATGGATAAAATCTTTCAAAACTTAATCAGTTTTAAATGTTTAACAAAGAGTTATTTAAAATTAGTAAATGCACTTCTTAGTAATTTAAATCTTTATTTTTTTGATAATATATCTAATTTAGTATAAATTACGATACATGTAATGTATAATATATCCAACCAGAATTTTTAGAAGCATATATTGTAATTAGTTAACGATGTTTTTAACATCATATATTATGTACCTGTTTCAGAATCTTCTTTTCGATTATAAAGTTAGACATGCACTAAGCAAACTTCTGTAATATTAAAAAGAAAAAAAAGTAAACATAGTCTTCTCAATAGTAAGTCGCCTCCCCCCCAATAATGGGCCCTCAGCCAACTTCGGCTTGTAAACAACTAAGGCTAGAAGCAGTGATCACTTTATTATGGAAGCACCTAATAGGTGGGCCACCTTTGCCTTCTATGAAAAGAAAGACAGTTACAACCATGCCTTCTGTGGGATTTAAACCTGGACCCTTTGATATTGCACTCGACTTCTTTAACCACTATACTGTCTGGGCGGCAGCCCAATATTAAAGTGTGAATTTTAGTCATATTTTCAGTCCTTGAAATTTGACTTTTACTCAGGGCTACATTCATATATTTGGAGTGATGCATTATTGATTACCATAATTAAATGAATGAGAAAAAGGTTTAATTTTTTATAATTATGCATTAGCAGTTATAAAAAATGAAAGATGGAAAGTTTAAAAGTATTGTGATAATTATTCAAATAAGATGGGATAACAAAGTATTCTACAAGAATAAATACCAAAATTATAACAGTATACATCTTCCATTAAATGACTGGCAAATAATGCATCGTTGTTACATTACTTAATGTAACAAATTTGCATTTTTATTCCTTTCTGTATGTATGTTTTTATTGTACATGTGTATAGCTTGCAGTTTTGAGGTATGATAAGAATATTTATTTTAGTTAAATGTAAATTTTAAATTAAGCATTTTATAATTGCAATAATGGAGAAAGAGAGAAGTGAAATATTTTTAAGTATGCCAAATGCCATAACTCTTGTTATTTTTTAATTTTTAACAATTAAATATGAAATTTCCACTCTGTATTCCATGTAAAAAATGTAACATTTTAAATAAATTTAGTAATATGCAGTTTTTCGTTCAACATTATGTTTAAGCTTTCATTTCTCTTTTTTTAAAGAACCACATTTGTTGACAGACAAACATACATGATATTAAAACATTTTTACAGCAAAAAAAGAACCCTCCACAGCCACTAAGATATCTCCAGTGTAATGTGATGACTTTGGTGCGTGCAGGGCTGTGGAGGGAGTTATGCATATTTTTAAGTAAAAGGAAGAGCTGGAGTCTCTACACTCAGGCTCCAGTTTTTCTTGGACAGTTTGAATTTGAAATTAAATTAAAGTGAAATGAGAAAAAAATAATGACAAACTGAATTATTAATTTTATGTATGGACTATATATACATTAATAAATAATTATTTTCTATTTTATTGACATATTAATATATAAATAAAAGAGAGGGGGATGGATGTGATATTTTCCATTATTGATTAAACTGATTCATATAGTTACAAATTTCATTGGTAAATTTAAGTAAGCAGCAAAAACTCCCAAAATTGACACCATTCTTAGGAAGTGAGCAGGAAAAAGAGCAATTATTGATGAAGCAACACGATGGGAAAGTACATTATTTGATGATATAGAGGTTGTTAGAATTAAGAATTTTTTTTAGAAGATGTAGATTACTCTTAACGTTTCTACCAGAAAGACTGTGGAATGATCTTGCAGAATTAGAAACTCTTCTTTCTACACCATATATAGCCACAAAAAAAAGCTACAATCCGAAGCATTAACAAGAGGTGAGAATGAAATAATGTGATGTTTGTTCTTTCTGAAACGGGGGCTTATTGCAGAAGGAATCATTTCCTCAGTGAAGAAAAAAGAAACTAGCTTGTTAGACAATGAGATCTTGCTGGGTTCAGTATACACTGCTCGACATTGAAAATGCAACACCAAGAAAGAGTGGTCAGAAATTTATGCAAGTTTTAGAGCAGACGCACGTCGCTGAGTTATGCGAATGATGTGAAATGCACAGCTCTCTGACGCACATGAAGTAAGATATAAGGGAAGGAACATGCAGAATGGACAATATTCGTGTCGTTATTTCTGCCAGACGAATTATCGAAGAAAGTTGGTTTTTGTCCCGGAGGATACGCATAATAGTAGAGAATGCCAGGCCGCCGTCAACGAAGGCACTTCCAGCAGATAAATGATTTTACGAGGGGTATAGTGATCGACTGAGAAGGGCGGGTTGGTCCTTACATCAAATCGCCCATATGGATGCGAGCACGGTGCATCGGCTATGATGCACATAGTTGGAACAAGGGAATGTGGGAAGGAGGGGTGCAGGTGCAGCCAGAGTGACGTCAGCACGCGTGGATCGACGCATCCGCCGACAAGCTGTGGCGGTCCTGCAAGTCACTTGTACCGCGATTCTGCAGCGTGTGCAAGATACCCTGGATGTTCCCGTGTCGACAAAAACTATTTCCTGTCGATTGGTTGAGTGTGGCCTGCACTCACGGCATCTGTTAAGAAGACTGCCGTTGACCCCACAGCATAGACGCCAACGTTTAGAATGGTGTTGGACTGGAGCGATGTGGATGACAGAATGGCGAAATGTCATGTTCTCAGATGAGTTACGCTTCTGTTTATCTAGTGACAGTCGCCGCATACGTGTGTGGCGTCCATGTGGAGACAGATCTAATCCGGCAGTAATCGTGGAATGCCCCACCGCGCGAGAGCGTGGCATAATGGTTTGGGGCACTATTGCCTACGATTTCAGGTCACCTCTAGTTCGTATTCAGGCCACTATGACGGCCCAACGATACTTGAATAATGTACTGCGGCCGGTGGCAATCCCCTACCTTCAGGGGCTGCCTAATGCAATCGTTCAGCATGATTAGGATAACGCCCGACCACACAGTGCTCGCATCTGCCAACATGCTATGCAAGGTATACTGATGCTTCCCTGGCCACCGTACCCTCCTGACCTGTCACCAATCGAACATGTGTGGGATGTGATTGGACGCCGTTTGCAAACTGCCCCTGCCTCGTTCAGAAGATGAACTGTGGCAAATGGTTGAAAGGGAATAGAGAGCCATCTTTCAGGGCACCATCAACATTCTTGTTGACTTTATGCCTAGACGTGTTTCTTCATGTATCGCTGTCCGCGATGGACCTACATCTTACTGAGCTGACGCCGTTCTCGCTCTGTATTCTGACTATCATTTTTAAATAAAGATCACTTATTGCTGCTTGCTGTCTCTGTCTGTTTTCCAAATTTCATCTGACCACTTCTTGGTGTTGCATTTTCAATGTCGAGCAGTGTATGTAGATCCAAAACACTGAATTTTGTTGGATGATGAGCAAATTAAAAATGCAAAGAAAGCTGTCTATGAACTTTCACTGAAATTATACTCAGAACAATTGGAGTGTTCAAAACATGACAGTCAGATTGCAGACATTACAATTGAGTGTCTATCATGCTCTTCCAGTGATGAATTAGATTTTCAGAAATATTTGGATAATATTGAAAAGGCAAAGCAAATAAAGAACCAAGAGTCTTTAGATATAAAAATGAAAAAATACAAACAAGATTTCTGCACAGCCTTTGAAGAAATAGAGAAATATGATTACTCTTGCAAAACACCTCTTTTAGAACTTATAAAAATCTATCCAGAAAAGTTAAAAGAAGTAGCCTTAGGAGTAACAGCTCAAGTTAGCGTGGAAAGACTCTTTTCAGTCTGCAGTTTATCAAAATAGAGCTACAGTCCTCTAACAAAGATCTTGCCAAAGCTATATTGTTTCTTATAAATTACTAATGCCAGTTTTTCCATTTCATAATAATTGCTACAAATAATTTGCTATGCCATCTTTTTTTTTTTGTTCTATAGCATCTATTCTATTATATTAAAAAATAATAAACTGCAACACATGTGTATATGTTTACATATATATGAGAGAGTTGGAGTTTTTAAAATCCCAGGAATCATAGTCGGTCATTTTTCCTACTGACTCTACATCCCTGCTTTGGTGATTTGGGGTAGCCTGGTATCCTCATTTAAAACCTTAAACCAAGTTACCTCGTTCTGTTGATAATTATTTTTATAACTATCATCATATGAATATTTTGCAGAAAGGTACTAACTGTTAACCATAACTGAAGAACTTTCTGCAGTTAGTCAAGCAAAATTGCAGTAGCTTCAAATTAGGTACTTTTCAATGAACCTTACAAGTGGTCACAGATTTGGCACCAGCACCCTAAAGTTTGCAAAAAGGCAATGAATAAAGGATATTTTCTTGATTGTAATTCCAAAATGACCCTTCCACTTGGTATCATTGACTCAAAAATTTCTTCCAATGTATACACATAATGTCTACGAAAGTCCTTACTGGCCTTAGTTTTATATATTAATAATTGTAGACATTTACTTTGAATTACAAAATTGTCTTAAATGTTGCAAATATCCACGTTTTTATTTTTTTTAATTAAAAATAATTTTTTGTAAAATAAGAAATTTGTGTGCCTTCACTTGCTATACTTAATATATAGAAAATTTTATAGTTATAAAAAATAAAAGAAAATTTGACCCTGCTTGACAAAAATTGACTGAAATCAGGAATCATATTCAGCGGCCATACAGGAACTGATGAGTAACAGGGTTCATATGGTCCTTAGGTTTTTACTCATCTTTATTTATCTCATTTTACTCAACTTTATTCATCTGACATTTCTGTCTGTTCGTGACTACCATCTATCATTTTGAGTGTGAATTAACATTTTGGAGGAATATTTTCTGGCGATTCATCGACAAATATGTACTTAATGGGTTATCATTTGAATTCATTTCTACTTTTAATGTTATTGGTGTGATATTTGAATTTCTAGGTATGAGGCCCTCCCTTGACAGAAATATAAATATTTCGATATTTGCAAATGATCAGTTCACAAAATATTGCATCTAAAACAACTTCTGTCTTTTTGGGATATGAATTTCTTTTGTTATGTGGTGCTAAATTTGGTGATTTTCAATAATTCATATATAAAATTTTTGATTCAGAAATATGGGAATTTTTTTTTTCGATTTATCCTTTTTCTTTGAAAACATAACATTGATAAATGGAATTAAAATAATATTTTAAAAATTTTATTTAAAAAATGATTTCAGATTTAGAAATAATTTTACAAAATAAAGCATTTTTATTTTCCAGTTATATTTTAAAGTGATATTGCTTTCATTTTGGCGACTTTGGAATATTTTGATTCTGAAAAATAAACAAGATAATAAATACTGTAAAGGGCAAATTCCAAAACACTTCACAGCAAAAGCAAAAAAAGCTACTGTAATTATTTTGAAATTTATTTCATTTTTCTTCTTTTGTATCTTTTCTGATAAAATTTTTTCCAGGTTGATTATATCAAGATATTCAGATGTATATCAGTTTTCTCTGTGAAAGTCACTTTAAGCTTTTCTTTTCTGAATTTTTTCTGGCTTTTAGCTCTTTATAGAGTTGGTAGGAATAATTTTTCTTTCGGGAAATGCAATACGCATTTTTATAGTAATGCTTTCTTCTCTATAAACCACCTGATGTGGCATATAAAAAACTGGGTTTTTTTACTGGTTTCATAGTATCTAATACTCAATAATAATGAAATTTTTCCTCGTCAGATATTAGGATAACAGGTGGCCACTGCAGATATTATGCATAGATAAAGCACATTTCTCCTTATCGGGGACCGTAAACTCGTGCTCCATCATAAGAGCAGAATGTAATTGATGACATTGTATGGATGCAAAATAGTGCTCTTCTACAAGTTGCCACATGTGTTTGGCAAGTGCTGCAACACTTTGGAGATAGCCATCCTCTGTAACTTCGCAGTTTCATGGTTGCTTCAATCCCTCAATCTCACTCTGATGAATTTCTGGTTCTGGGGTTATCTGAAATTTAAAGTGTGCTCATCAAATTCATTAGATTTGTCATATTTCAAAAATGCATAAAATGTGAAGTTATAGAGATTCTTCCTGCGATGTTATGTTCGTCATTGTTGTCAGCAATCTTCCACATGCAATGTATTATCATGTGTGAAGGTGGTCATGTTGAAAACTTGTAATTCCAAAAAAGTTTTTTTTTTTCCCTTTTCCTCTCTTTTGTTGTCAGTTGGTCCTTTACAGTGCTCTTCACAAATGTTTAATGCTGGCAATTTTCATCATATGTATAGCATTCCAACAACATTTATGGTTTTTCAATATGCAAAAAAAAGTGGGTGTTGCTATTAATTTTTTTTTATCATCACCATTACCATGAAAGCTGTAATGTTTTAACTTATCTCAATCTCAAGTACATGCCTTCAAATAACAATACTTGAGAACTGCTAGGAGTTCATATATCAAAGATATTTTATGATCACCTTGTAGAATTATCCTAATATTATTTTAGAACCAATATCATAAATTATGTGTGTAATTATCCGTTATTGTAAACTGTTCTCAGATAGTGATTTTAATGCTTTTTTAACGAATATTTTTTTATAAATGATAATGTAAATCTATAACAATTAAGTTTATATAATTAACTAATTTTATTATTTGCAACTAGCAGCTCACCTTCAATAATCTCTACATGTTAAGTCGAGTTAGCGACTTTCCTTAATTGCTCAAAGCTTTAAGCTCAAAGTGCAGCACAAAAGGGCAAAAATTAACATAAAACTTTATTCCTTATTGGCTGTTGCATCTACAATTTTGTTATCCAGTATACCAGTGGGTACCTGCCCACACAGAAATACTGGATAATGAAATTGCAGATGCAACAGCCAAGAGAGCAGTCCATGTCCCATGTATGCACACTTGATGTGCTTTTGTCAGACTCATTTTTAAAAGCTCAGCTCAAAAGAAAATTACTGAAATGGTAGATTTTAAAGCTTAGTAAGATAGTATATATAAATTATAAAATTAAAAATATGAAACAGTTGCTTATGAAGTAATGTAGCACTTATGATCTTAACGTAATCAAAAGTTGCAAAAAATGCTCTTTATTTGTTTTATTAAATATTTCTTCCAATGTAAGCTGTTTAAGTTGCTTTGTTTTCAGTATCAATACTTTAATTTTGTATATAGATATAAATTCTTATTCAACTACAAAATCCCATTGTCCAAGCCCTGTAATTGCTGCGACGACAATTCCCACTAAATTGCCTACCAACCTTTTTCTTTCAGGATGGGGGCGGGTCTCGGCAACCTCTTGGTCATCTTCTTCATTATTGGTTGCAATATTTTCTAGATTTAGAACCATTATGATTTTGCCACCCATTAGTTGATTGATGATTGGAGTATTGTCATCACAATAGAAAACTTCTGTTATTGGGTCGGCAACTAAGTAATTGCAGATTTTTTTTAGAAAATCAAAGACAATTTTTTCATGGAACTAAATAACTTTATTCTGTAATGTATTGCCCAATTTGATCAATGACCTTTTGCCATCTTTCAGGCAGCATCATAATCCCACATTCATAAAATTTCTGGTTTTTAATAGCAAAAAACTGAATCAGGTACGATTTGACATCATCATCATTATTGAAATTTTTACCATTCAAGGAGTTTTTTAAAGATCGAAACAAAAAGTAATCAGATGGTGCAAGGTCAGGACTATATGGTGGATGTGGGAAAACATCCCAACCAAGCTCCAATAATTTTTGCCGAATGACCAAAGATGTGTGTGGCCTTGCATTGTGATGATGGAATACAAAACCTTTTCGATTTGTCAATTCGGGCCGCCTTTCTTCAACTGCATTGTTTAATTTCGTTAGTTGTTCAATGTAGACATCAGAATGGATCGTTCGGTTGGGTGGTAAGAGTTCAAAGTAGACAATTCCTTTGTAATCCCACCAAACTGATAACAAAACCTTTTGATGTTGTTTGGGTTGGATCATCTGGCCTGCTCCATGATCTTTTCCGCTTAATATTGTTGTAAACAACCCATTTTTCATCGCCAGTTATCAGTCGTTTAAAAAATGGATCACTTTCATTACGTTTCTTTAGCAAATCGCAGCTGTTAATGCGTTGCATTTCTTTCAGTTCGTGAGGAACCCATGTATCGAGTTTATGAACATAGCTAAGTTGTTTTAAGTGATTTTTAATGCATGTATGTGATACATGAACCTTCTCTTCAATCTCACTTGTTGTACTGTGACGATCCAAATCGATTATTACTTTGATTTGGACTTCAACTGTGACCAGAGCGTTTTTCATCTTTGAGTGAAAAATCACCCGAACGAAATTTGGCAAACCAATTTTGACACTGCCGTTCTTTTAAGGCTTCGTCACCATAAACAGCACATAACTTTTTATGAGCTTGCGATGCGTTTTTCCCTTTGCGGAAATAAAATAGTAAAATATGACGAAAATGTTCCTTTTGATTTTCCATTTTTCAACGAACGCCAAACGAAAACTACGCAACCGATCAAAAAAACTTTTTTTACTGATTCACAGCTGAATTGCCAACTATCAAATAACAAAATGTGTTTTACATTTGTACTACGTCTGCAAACCTAAAAATTCAACTGAAGCCATCTATGAGTGAAATCCGCAATTACTTAGTTGCCAACCCAATATATCATCTTCATTTATAAAAATTTATCCACATTTTGTCAAAAATTTCATTAATTGTAAAATTTTGCTTTTGGTTTGCTACATCAAAAAACCTTCAAATTAACAACTATCTTCATATAGGTTACTTAACATTCACTAACTATTGGCGTTGTATCACAAGACTGATGACTAGAGACCTGTTATTCTGCTAAATTTTCCCTTGCTTCTATCTCAAGCTGAGGTAATAAAGCCTAACTTATAATTACTTTATATTTATGGCTTACCAGTTATTCTTAATTCAAACATCGCAAAATGTAATCTTTTGGCTTATGCAGAGTTGCCAACTAACCAGATTTCCGATCATATTTCTCCCGACTTTCTCTTATTCTTAAAATTTTGTAAGATTTTTAAGTAGCTTGGCTTAATACTTTGTTACTTACACCCCAAAAAGTCATTTTTGGCATCTTAAAGCACTTGTTTTCTCTCTAGATACATATTAAAAAGTAAAAGAAATCGTTTCATCAGTAAGACATGGCACATTTCTGCTTTGCATGTGAAAGTTCAAAACTCATGCCCAAAAAACATCATATTCCAGTTCTCTAATGAGAATCAAGTGCAGCTGCAGGTCATTTGGCATATATTAGCCAATGAGTATAAAGCAAGATTAAGGTTGTTATTACATTCATCTTGCCAATGAGCAGTATAAGTTTCTTGTACTTCCCAGAAACAGTTTAAGAAACTGCAGACTTTTGTCTCAGTTCTGTATGTGCAAAATGTAAAGTACTCATGTACTTTTCAAAATTCATACACGAAGGACTTTCCTTCTATTATTTTATCAAGAAAGTGTAATATTGTCATATGTATCGCTTGCCATTGCAATTTTTCAATTTGGTATGGTAGAAGGACTTTTGCAGCTGAAGATGGTGGTTCGGTAAAACCATCGAAATTTGAAAATATAATGCTGATTTTTGTTATTTGACTTCTAAATTAAGAAGGGCTGATGTTTTTAAACATGTGCGTACACAAGGATAATGTGAACTGTAGTGGAACAAAATTAAATTTTTCTATGGCAACAAAGGCCCCAAAGGTTAAAAGCAGGAAAAATTGGAACAATTCTAACAACATACATAATACTGAAATAAGAAAAAATCTGAAATATATATATATATGTATACATTGGTTATCTTTTGAGAAATGTTTATCTAAAATCTTCGACCAATGGAACCCACTTTCATTTTTTAAGGAAGAAGTAATTGCTTCTGGAGTTATAATAAAAGGCTCTACTGAAAGTTGTGAAATACTTTAAGTAAATGGAGATGCAGTTATTACTTTTGCTGTTAAAAATAGGTGTGAGAAAAATGAAGTAATTTTTGTACCTGTGAACAACTTAATTGACAGTTCTCAAAATATAAGCATAAAACTCTACCAAAGTAATAATAATAAAAAAAAATTACTTGACAAGGGACGCATTTTCCGATTATTGAAAGTTTAGCTTGTGAAGAAAGAATATTTATCATTTTGTCTTCGGATCTTAATAAAGCATTTTGCCATCATTCAGTGTTCTTAACACAATTCTACTGTGTAGAATTCCATTAATTCATGTTTTGTAATCAATGATTAATGACCTGGTTAAAGTATTTAATCACTAGGGAAACAGATTACAGTAATTTTCTGTTATTAAAAGGGACAAGTAAATAATACTGTTTTTTTACATTTAAGTATTTTTGCATTTAACAAAGAGTAAAACTTTCAGATATTAATTAGTTACTATTTAAAGTTTATACATTATTAAAAAACACATTCTCTTACACCATATTTTTATTAATCTTTTTGTCCTTGAGAAAATTCTTTTGATTTCTAAAAAAAAAGAACTCATGATTTCTAAGTGTCGTGGGTTGGCAAGTATGCTTATGAATATCATTTACAAAACCTATTTTTTGCATATGGAAAGAAATTTATTAAAAACTCCTCATGAACACACTCAAGAGTTTGCAGTGCAATTGGCTATAATCATCACCAAGTGTAACATCAATATAAAAGCTTTATTCAATTACTAATATTTAAGAAAAAATTGACATTTCTGCATGAGCTGATAAACATGTGATGATTTGCCAGGGATGTGTAAGTGTAAAATCAGCAATGAACTTTGGTAGAGTAATTCTGTGTGAGATGTATGCTAAGCAAAATGGTAGCTACAAAGCCAACAAATTATTGATCATGCAGATTTATGCTAGTAAGTGATCGTAGTTCTTCAACATGGAGATGTTTTATATAGTGCCAAAGTGAAATTAAGAATCCCTCCATGTGCTATGAAAAAATGTTTATTGTGCATACATGAAGTGTTAAGTATATGTTGAAGTAAGATGTAATATTCGAAATCTAATTTTTTCTCCCTTTTCACAAAAAATTCCTGGTGATTGAATATTCAACTTCATACTGTATAATAAATATTTCTGTAATGATAATTTACTTGATCAATGTAATAATGGCCAATATTTGGAAAAAAGAAGAATGGTTATGTTAATTTATTTTAAAATTATAACTGCTTTAATAATTTTTCATTTAATTTTAATTTAATAAATACTATATTATAATAAAATTATGCATTAATATTTTGGAAACTTGTTTAATTTTTTTATTGTAATAGGTGTAGAAACCAAAAAATTAAATATTAAACAGTATATCGGTTCAGAAGCATTATTGTTTGTATTACATAAAGTAAAAAACTTTTTTGGCCTTTATGTTGCTTGATATCAATATGATAGCTATATATTTTATAACAACTAAAACTTTCATTCAGTCAGACAAGTCAATTATATTTTTCAGATTTTCATCTTCAAAATAATGTATTTATTAAAATTCAAACATTATATACAAATGCAATTCTATTTAAGATTATTATAACAACTTAACTACTTTTTCTTGATTTTTTGCCTGTAGAGATTTTTCCATTCTCAGTGCATACTGATGAGCAAGCTTGCACTCTTTCTTCAAAATTCTATTTTGCTACATAATAAAAGTAAATGAATTTTTAAAAAAAATGTACAAAAAAATCTAAAAACTGCACAAAAATTACTTTTAAAAAATTTAAATGAGATATAAAAATGCTCATTTTTTCTAACTAAGAAAGAAAAGCCTTCTTCAGATAATCCCACATGTTTACTTTGGTCACATTATTGAATAAAAACCACTTCAAATCAGATTCTTGCCTCTCCTATTTTATTAAATAGCAACTCTTCAGTTCACAATTTGTAAAACAATTTTTATGTATTCAATTTGGCATTATTTTGCAATCTTACAGATATTATTAAAAGATGGAGAAAAGACTTGAAAATATATCATGTACCAAAATCAATTTCTTGCCACTTAAGTATTTTTTTTTAGATTACCAGAAATTCTGAAATATTTTGTATATGGCAAGCTCTTGAACAGTAACCACCATTCCATGCATCTTGCATTTAATATATTAATGCTAATTTTACAGAAACCGTTCTCCAACCATAATGCATCTTTAAAGGGGGGGACAAAATATTTTGTTAGATATGTTATGCCTAAAGCAGATAATTTTATTAAATATTTTACAGGTAAATGAATACTTAACACCAGAGTAAAAATATTTAAAAAATACACGATACATCAAACATTTATGGTAGCTGAAAACATACTATATTATAATAAAGACATGAGACTCTAGAGAGTATTTTCTTGGCTTGCAATTTTCAATACATGCATAGTTGTCTGCCTGAAACAATAAGAACCTTGATTCAACAAAATACAGAAGTCTGAAAATTTTCTATTCATTTTGCATAATATGATAATCCTCACTACCCGAAGAAATGAACGGAGTGTTGAGCTCAGTAGTAAAACTTGAATAGATGATAGGCTCTTATGATCTAATGAAGCTTCTCTTCATGCTACAATATCTCAACACTGATATTACAACCCACATTTAACTTTGCTATTACTTTATTGCAATGCCACATTTTACTCATTTGTTTGGATATCTCACTTGATATGATATGATCATAACATGTCTTTGAAACTGTTGCAAGCAAAAACATGTTGATTTCTAAGATGCAAAACCAAATTCACTATCAATCTAACATTGTTGAAATCAGCTTATATCACAATAAACAACCATCTTCATGACTAATTATATAGCAGATCAAGAAAATGTGTTAATATTCATATGTATAGACAATTGAGAAAAAAGAGACAAAGTTTTGAAAAGTCTTGAAAGAATTAGATTTGTGAATAAACAGACTGTGACATTAAAAGCCTGATAAATAGCAAAGAATTATATAGTTTTTTTTCAAAAAAAATTCTTGAAGGAAATATTCGGAAAAATACTTTTATAGTCCACAACATTGTATATTTTTATTGTCTTAAATAATCAAAAATGTTATAATCTTTCAAAAGGTGAAGCCTTGTACAATACCCATCCCATCCATTACAAATATATCAGAGTTTATTAACCAGCTGAGTTTATTAGATGGTGATTTGTGTATTGCAAATCATGATGTCAGTTCTAAATATATCTAGTGAGATAGTAAGTAATAATTCATATCTAAAATAATTACAAATTAATTTTAAAATTTACTATTTACACAATTTGCATAAAAATTTCTTACCAAAATTGCTGGAAATTTGAACCCAATAAATGGCTGAGTTTTATTAATTGGTGAATTTAATTCACAGCAGGTACTGTATATCAGTTCAAAAATATTAATCATGATATCACACAGTAATATACAGTCCTGTATTCTGAAATGAGGCCAGACCGTTAAAGTTGCCTATATATTGATATATTGGAAGAAAGGGCTTCAAGGTGCATTTGTAATTATAATAAAAAAATATGATTTACTCATACATTTTTGAAATTTTAGGGTTTCAGGCCCTAACCCTTAGCTGCTCAGAGAGTTAAATTTATTAAGATACATTCAATACTGCATGTAACATGATATATATTTTTGGTTAAATTAACCAGATAAAAAACTGAAACGTGCTATGAATGTTGCATGATTTACCATCAAAGTAGGTAATTCTGCAATCACATGACATAAATATAAACTTTACAAATATTGTTTACCTGAGATTTTTTTTTTTATTTACACTACAACTGTAACTGCAGAGATGCAACTTTATATAGCACTGCAATCTATGAGTGTGTGTGTAATATTAAAATCTTAATGTGGGAAATCCAAGCAGTGCACATTTTCAGCAATTAGGAGATTAAGTTTAACATAAACCAGTAAATAAAAGCTTCAATGTCTGCTATTATTTTCTGATTCTTAGAAAATGGTCTGCAAGTTATGTTTCAGAAGCCATACATCTTTGGAAACATTCTACAGAATATGAAAGCCACTATTAAAAAAGAAAATCAGCCAAATCTCCTATGATTCAGACTCTGAATAATGATCTATGTCCATGAATTTTTCAAACAACCCTAATGAAAATCGCTGCTAATATAGATCCTTATGCTTTGAATCGCTATATTATCAAATTTTGCTACACTCAGATTGTTCACTTTATATGTAGAATCAAGAGAAAGGTTAACTCAAAATTAGATCATGAAAGGTGGCAACTTTCTAACAGGAAAAATTCGTATCGAAATTAAAACAAAAACAATTTAATAAAATTAATGAAACATAGTAAAGTTGATATAAAATATACAAAACTGTTGAAAATTCCCTGGTCTTTTTCAAGGAGCAGCTGAAGAATTTTCAACAGAGCCATATTTTAAAATTATGTGGTTGTGAGTTCTTGAAACATTTAAAAATATAAACTAAAAGTGCCAATTAAGATCATTTAATTAAAAGGATCAAAATGCAACAAAGTAAAAATTTTTTTAAAGTTTTTAATTTAATTAATCATTATAATATAATCTGCTCTCACATGGTCCTAAAATAAATATTTGAAATAGAAATATAAACATTAAAAGAATATTATTTAATTAATTTCACAGCATACTGCATGACTTTATATATCATTTTAATTTGAAATTTCTCAACTTTTGTTTACATGTACTCATATATATACCTGAATTAATTGTATTAGTTTAAAATGAGTAGGCTTCTCTCTCAAAATAAAAAGCTTCATATTGAACATAATATTGCACAACATTTCAGCACATGTTTGACAAGTAACAGAATTTTGACAATGTATTCTTATTTTTTGTTATATGGTAACTAGGATTTCCATCACAATTAATGTGAATCATCATAAACTTTTAACTGTAGGGTATAAAGACAAATTTTTTATCTATTATGGCTATTTACCCAGCAAGGAACAGAAAAACTAATCAACATGGCCTGCCATTTCTTGCTTTAGCATAGCTAAATTTTAAATTTCTATACTAGATTAAATTACTTAATATCAAGAATTCACAAGACATTATTTCTCAGGTCTTAGGAAAAGATTAATCCTTTATATGAACTCAATCTTGTTTATACTCATAGAATAATATTTAAAAATACTTGTGCAAGTTTGTTATTAACTCAAAAATTGCTTCCATGAAATTTTTAATTCATGGAACTAGAAAGTAAATGAAGCTGTATATTTAATATTTAAAAATTCTATTCATTCCATCAACACATCATGACCAAATAAATTCAACACCCAAAATTTTATTCTCTTTTTAGCCACAATAACCTTACATCATGTTAAAAATAAAATTTGAATTAATTACATATATCTATAATTTTTTTAAATTATATATAATATTATCTTACTCTTTTAAATTCTTTGAATAAACGTTTTCTTTCTCTTCTCTGTTCTGGCGTTTCACCCTCACACCTAATATTAAAGCTTGAGGCTACTGAAACTTTATCATCATCACTTGTGACCACTGAAGAATCATTATGCTCTTCACCTTCACCTTCATCATCTTTATTTTTATTATTAAATTGCTTTAAGTTGTGCTTATTCAGTATCTGTAAAGAGAATGTTTAATACAAGCATTTATTAACCAAAAACCTTATATATATAAATTATCTGTATATTTGCAACACACTTACATATAATTACATATTTAACACAGCATATTATACAAATAATAATTGAGTTAATACAAAAAGACATAGCTTTTATTTCACAGTAATATGTATGGATCTGGAACATATACAATGGCAGAAAAAGTTTATATGCTTTAAAAAATAGGTCGACAATTTAAAAAAATTCAAATATTTTTTATTTTATGCAAAGACTGACTAAAAAGATAAAAATTAAGATTATTGTACTTATCAAAGGCTGCCTTTAATATGTTTCTTATTAGCTGCTGTCTTGAGTTATATATGAATCTGTTAATAAACCTATTAAAAATACTCTGCATTTGTCAATATCAAATTTTAATCATAGATAGAATTAGATTTTACCTTCTTAGGTTTTTCTCTTATGACAGTTTGATTATACTTGTTTGAATATGCACCTAAAAAAAAAAAAAAAGAAAAGAAATTTTCATTTTTTTACATACCATATAATTAAAAAACCCATTAAAATGGTTCACTCCATCATGATATATCAAAGATAAAGACATAATATGCTTAACATTTTTTTTTATATATTTATTACTCTATTTACAACTATGTATAAATTCTATTTGCAGTTTTTCAAATCAAGCATAATTTAAATATTTATGTGTGATACTTCCAGTCGAGAGTTCTGATGTTTTTCGTTGCAAGCGGAAGCAAACAGAACTGAAGACAGACGAATTTCACTTTAGAAACTACACATCTTTATTCAATTAAAATGACAGCTCATTTTTCATTAGACGAAGATCACATATTCAATAATGATTTTAATAGTAATACTACTAAATTTTGGACCTCAGTGTCATAGATATTTTTTAACAAAGGAAAGACGAAGGGACAGAGCAAAGCATTTGTATAGCACAGAATAGCAGAAAGCAAGCTGACAAAAAATGGGGTGTAAAGCTATTTAAAGTAGTGGTTACATAACAGGCTAGAGTGTTCTGGAAAGTACTTGTATAGGGGGAAGATTCTGAAATTGCGGGAAGTTAATTAGAGGTTGCCTGTTCGTGTAGAGCAAAGCCACTATATTTTTTATATTTTACATCTCTCCCCTCAAAACTGTTATAATAAATTGAATTATGACTTCATCACAGGGATAACAAGCGTTTATTAGGAGAATGGAAAGCTAAGTATTCATACAGCAGCGATCAACATTACAACTACAGCATAACTAAAGTTCAGAGCTTAAAATTGGCAGACTGCCCAAAACATAGATAGCCTCATTTTTAACGCTCCCTACACAAGCTAATAAAGAAAAGGAAATCACATTAATCATTGGATCTCATGACATTCGGAGGTATAAAATATACAACACCCCTCCTCAATGATTAATCTTTAGTAAAGCAAAATAATTTAAGGAAATTTATCCATCTTAAGGAATCTTAAGATGCATAAAAACAATAAATCAATATATAATATGAAATTACACCTTTAACATAATCCAAGATTTTGCCTAAAAGTTTTTAGTTTGTTTATCCCTAATAGCTTGGTTAAAATGTCTGCAATCATTTCATCAGTGCGCAGATATCGAAGTTGGTAATTCTTATTTTTAACAAGATCCTTAACAAAATGTTATTTAGTGTCTATATGTTTAGTTCTCCCACTGTCTCGTTCGTTATTTAACATTTTGATACAACTTTGGTTGTCCTCATAGAAAATGCAAATAGTGTCCGTTTCATGGAAATCTTGCGAAAGTCTTTTAAGCCAAACTGCCTCGGCAAGTGCTATAAATTCCACTTCAGTTGATGACAGAGACATACACAGTTGTTTCATGCAGTTCCATGTAAATACATTGCCTTGATATTTAAAGAAATATCCGGAGTTGGATTTCCTATCAGTAGAGTCACTTCCCCAATCTGCATCCGCGTAACATAACAACGCATTGTTTTCCTTCTCGTTTATATTTCCCAGACGCAATTTCAGATCTTTGGTTAATTTCAAATATCTGAAGAGCCTTTTGACTTTGATCCAATAGGCTTCTGTTGGTTTGACACTTTTTGAGTTAAGATCGAAACAGCAGCTGCTATGTCTGGTCTAGTATTGACTGCTCGGTATACTAAGGATCCTATTACACTTTTATATTTCTCAACTTTACTGTAAGCTTTTGCATCTTTCCTTTGCTTACAATATCCCGGATCTTTTTACAATTTCCTGGATCTAGTTTGCATTGGTCCACAAAGATCTGTATGCACTAAATCGAGTATCTCGGATGTTCGCGAAGTAGACTTTTTCGGAAATGGTTCTCTGCATGCTTTGGTAGCGATACAGTCCTCATATACCAATACAGCAGAACAGGGAGCAATATTTATACCTTCAGCCATAGATTCATTGCATATCCTTAAAATATCGGCAGGGTTTCTATGATCTAATTTTATATGCCAGTCATGAATGCATTCCGTAGACTTGTTTCGTACAAAGAGCATGCACACTTTCCTTAAGAACGTGCAAACCTCCTCTGACATGGCCAAAAGCTATGATATTATCATTGTTCACAATATGACATTCTGCACCTTTAAAGTTCACTTCATATCCGTTATCAGTCAGCTTCTTAACGGATAATAAATTTCCAGATAGCTGTGGAACAAAAAGCACATCTCTGATCATAATCTGTATTTCCTCATTTTGATTATTCTGATATTTTACCAAGCAGTTACCTTTTCCCTGACTAAGCACTGTATATCCGTTTGCTAAAGTTATTCGCTCAGGAACAGAATTATTATCAAAACTGCTGAACAGAGTTTTATCATTGCCCGTATGATTGGTGGATCCAGAATCGATATACCAGTAACCATGTAAATTATTCACACTTGTAAAGCAATGGTGATTAGAAACTTGTTTCGCTACATTAATGTCACTTGAATTCATAGTTGCATTGACTTGCTGCTTTTGATTATGCTTAAGCTTCCATTTCGCATATTTCCTACAGTCAGCCTTTAAATGCCGTAATTTCTTACAAAAGAAACAATTAGGTACTTTATTTATCGGCTGGAATGTTACGCATTAAAGAAGAATATGACTTTAAAGCTTTATTCTCGCTTCCTATACCAGGTTCTTTATTTTCGTTTTGACGAGTATACTCTTCCAACAATTTATTTTTAACCAGTTCAACAGCTAAATCTACTTCTGGTCATGTTTCTAAAGCTGTTATTAACGTAGCATAATTTTCAGGTAAGCTACTTAAAATAAATGCAACAAATAACGGTTCTGAAATTTTCTCACCTAGTGCTACTAGTTGATGCACAATAGCTTCCATTTTCATTAGATGCTTGTTCTTTATTGCTGTATTGCAAATTACACAGCTTTTTCAAAAGCCCAACCTTTCGGCACAGTGTTGACTTTTCATGGTACTGTTTGAGAGTATTCCATGCCTCTTTCGTAGTCATAGACTTTCTAATATGTGCTAATTGATTATCTTCCAATAAAAGTCCTATAGTTGCTCTAGCTTTTCCATCTTTTGAAACCCACTTTATAGTTACTGGAGATGAAGGTTCTGTGATAATAACATCTCATAAATCCTCCTTAATCAGCAAAAGTTCCAGTTTAAATTTCCAAGTAAAGTAATTTCAGTCATTCAGCTTTTCGATGCACACACTGCTTATATCCATAGCCGCCATTACGTAATCGTGAAGCATGAAAGAAGAAAACGAAAGTAATCGCTGTTCATCGACTTTAATCCAAAATGCTCATTCAAAATATTACTATACGCCTTTATGAAGTATGAAAGACTTCTCCTAATTTTCTGAGCCCATAACCTGTTATAATAAATTGAATTATAACTTCATCACAGGGATAACAAGCGTTTATTAGGAGAATGGAAAGCTAAGTTATTCACAGCAGAGATCAACATTACAACTACAGCTTAACTAAAGTTCAGAGCTTAAAATTGGGAGATTGCCCAAAACATAGATGGCCTCATTTTTAACGCTCCCAACACAAGCTAATAAAGAAAAGGAAATCACATTAATCATTGGATCTCATGACATTCAGAAGTATAAAATATACAATAAAGACAAGAGGCCGGGACAGCAAAGCATTAGTATATTAGTGAAGCAAGAAAAGTATGAGGAAAGGCCAAAAGCTATGATATTATCATTGTTCACAATATGACATGGGCATCAGGCTATCACATTATCATTGTTCACAATATGACTTCGGCATCAGGACATAGCGTACAGGTTTTAATGATGGCTTTGCTCTACGTGAACAGGCAACCTTTAATTAACTTTCCGCATGAGCAAAATACGTAAGAAATTTTTCTTTTACTGTTGACTAATCTATTTCGACACATTCTCATAAATAAAATGCTAAGGCCTTGCCTCGAAGGCACTCAGAGAACACCAATGAATTGTCCTTTTCGGCGATATTCTTATGTTCACATTTTTTCTCAAATGATAACAAATATTTATTAATAGGTATATTGGAATTCTGTTCATCAAATATAGCGCACTGAAATTTATGCATACTGATTGCAGCAGATTCAATTTTTTGTTCATTTGACATTTTGGTCTATGATTGGGTTTCCATACTATTAAATTATGATCACTTGAAGACACTTTTTGCACTATAAACACTGTTGAGATCGACGTCACATTTTCGCGAAAACAACTCCTTTAGAAACGAAAACACTACTTCATTGATAATATAGAAGAATTACTCACTTGAAATTTTTTTATCGCGTAACCGGCAAAAAAGTACAGTATAGCACTAAAAGACTCTAGCAGACGATTTTGAATACACGGCATTAAAAGTTAATCACTCTTTTTTAATTTTTTCTTTCTTGCATAGTCACTGGAATTTGTTGACACTCAATTGGGGAAACATTCGCACTTACTGAAGACGAAGGAAAACATTGAAATCCAGAGGAGTTTTTTCCCATGCATTGATTCTACTGGCTTATTAATTATACTGTGATATTTCCAGTTGAGAGTCCAGATATTTTCATTGTGAGCAGAAGCAAGCAGAACTGAAGACAGACAAACTTCACTTTAGAAACTCCACGTCTTTATTTGATTAAAATGACAGCTCATTTTTCTTAGATGAAGATCACATATTCAATAATAATTTAAATAGTAATACTAATAAATTTAGGACCTTGGCGTCATAGATATTTTTTAACAAAGGAAAGAGGAAGAGCCACGGAATATCAGGAAGCATTCTGAAGAAAAATGACGCATAAAGCTATTTATAGTAGCAGTTACATAACAAGCTAGAGTGTTCTGGAAAATACTGGTCTAGGGGGAAGATCTTGAAATTGCAGTTGAATTAAATAAAGTTAATTAGAGGTTCCCTTTTCACATAGAGCAAAGCCATCATATTTTTTATACTTTACATATACGTATATAAATTTCATACAATACAACTCGGGCATTCTATCTAACATACTACACAGTTATCAAACTTCAAGTCCACTTTTCCCTTATTGCACCTTAGCCTTCGTTTCAGTGAGAGAGGCACTCATTGACTTACAGCAAAGGAGATTTACTCAGAGCACAGCACTTTACTCCTTCTTCATTTGTCTGCCTTCTCCTCCACTGTTAGTAAGGTAGCTGTTTGATGTTACGCAAATTGTATTTCAGGTCACTGAGCTGCAACGCAGTGGAATTGCAAATTAGTTAGATTTTTAAGTGCACTTTTGGAGCTTCAGTTGGTAGTTACTCGAATTCCAAAGATGCAGATGTTCATTTGAGGCATCCTCTGATGTAGCAGGATGAAATTCGAGTTTCATCATGTTTGGTGAATCGCCGTTCTTCAGTCTACATGACGTTTTAAGAAGAAAATAAACAAAGTTCAGTCAAAATTATGAATCTGTGATTTTTTAAGTTCTACCGACGGTGTACGATAGTAAGTCAACAGAACACAGTCCATTAAATATCAATGATGGAAATACAGTAGCAGAAGGATACATGACATATTCAATAACAAATAATAAAATTTTTTAACATAAGTTAAATGATTTTGTATTTTAAACATTCTACTATTGTCTCATTAAGAAGCTATACTTGTATACCAGTTGCCAATTTTTTCTGGCCCGTGACACACTATTTTATATTTCCTCTTATTTTTTCCATCACACTTTTTGTTCCTTTTATATCCTTAAGCATAACATAATCTTTTAATTGTATGCTATCAATACTTTGAAGAAATAACTGAGTTATTTTGTTACAAATTTCAATATCAAGAAAATCACAGGTGTTCAAAATGGAAATCATTATAAATTGTTTATTTGTATCATTTATAAAATGTAATGTAATGAGATTTATGAGTTATGTTCGTTCCTGAGAATGAATTTAGTACTTTTTTATTATTCACACTTCCATGAAAAATCAATAACTCTTTTTAAATGTCTCTATGTCTTTGTAAGTTAAGTTTAAATGAAGCCATGGGAAGAAAGATTCTTTACTTTGTGAAATCTTGAAAAATAAGAAAAAAGATATGGTGATGCACATTATTCAATATCTTTTCATTGTTCTGTCATCTTTTCATTATTAAGCTAAAACATCAGAAAAGTTCAATTACAGTGCATTCTGTTGTTAATTTATTTAATGTCAATAATATCTTGTGGATAATTAACCAAATACATTTTATTCTATTTATGTACATATTATACAAATATCACACTTCATT
This sequence comes from Stegodyphus mimosarum, assembly GCA_000611955.2. Lineage (NCBI taxonomy): Eukaryota > Metazoa > Arthropoda > Arachnida > Araneae > Eresidae > Stegodyphus > Stegodyphus mimosarum. Next base: position 301,555 of record KK120498.1, on the reverse strand, counting down.
TAAATTCAGCATATCTTGTTCATGGATACAAACAAATTTTCCACACAATCTGAAATCATACATTATTTCTCAGAATAACAGTTTTTAAAAAATAAAATATTGGTACTTGGGCATTAAGTAAGAACCTCCTGACACCCTGCCAAAAATACAACACATAACCCATGCTTCCCTGTGAGCATTACGGCATCCCTAGACGCTATTTCGGATTTGTTAATTTCTCTCTCTTTATTAAAAAGAAAAAACTTCAAACCTATTACAGCAAGTGCATATTTGCATTGTGGTGTTCTTTCTTGGAAACACTTCTCACATGGAAAGTTCTCAGCATATTTGTCCATTTCATGTTAATTTTTATTGCATTTACTAAATCTGCCAAGAAATAAAGGAGAATATATAACATTATTTTCTTCCATGCGGTATTTCACAAAAAATCCTAAGTGCTCCAATTCTTACATTAAAAAATACATGATCAAAGATATATGATAAAAATGCAAACAACTGCTAACAATATGTTACAATAAAAAATGAAAATTGAATCCCGAGAAGTCACTTTCATCCTTTAGTGTGCAAAAGTTTTTTATTTGATATTATTTTGATGATAGAGAGGCAGAGAATAACAACCTGATGTGACTACCAAACAATAGCTATCAAAGATTAACAAAACTTGTTTATGTGATTTTGCCAACATGGAAAATATCACCCACCACATTACCATACTATTGATGGTGAATCAGAAGTTGCTGACTGATACTCAAAATCGAAATGTTTAAAAATCTTACTTAATATTGATTCACAATCATACTCTAAAGGCTTTTCTATGAAAACTTCAACAATCTTTTCTTCTTCTTCAGTTTCTGCAAACTGTAATATTTTTTCTTTTAAGCTTTCATCACAGCTACCCAGCTCGATTTTCTCCCTGTAATAAATAGTTTTTCAAATATTTATTTCTTGATTGAATAAAGCAATAAAAATTACATTTTTTTATCATCATGTGAAATTAAAATTAGTCAATTTTAAAAGAATCATTTTAATAACTTCTATTCCTCCCAATAAATAGTATTAATATCATATAAGCTAATTGTTCAACTGCAACTGCTACCAAAATCTAAATTTTCAAATGCTGGAAATTGAAAACTAATCAAATCATCACTATCTGTAGTTCTAGACACTAAACCAATAGCAGGTCACAGGGGTTATATGATTGTGAACTGTTACGGGAAAATGCAAACTTTATAATGTTGATTATCTACATTGAATTTCATTGAAATGGAAAGATATTGGAATGAAGTTTAAAAAAAAATTAACATTAATTTGTTGCTAATAGTAATGTTAATAACTTAACATTAATATGTGGCTAACATCAGAATACGAAGTATTGTTCATATTATAAATGTAGAAAGTTTTATGATGATGAAGTAATAACATCAGGTCTTACTGAAACTGTTTCCAGTGTTCAATATTTGAAAATAAGTACATAATGAATGAATACAGTAAATATTTTAGGATTTATCAAACCAATACATTCCAGCTGCACTGGCTCACTTATAAGTGAAATAAACAAAAAGATGAAAATAAGCAGCAAAAATGAGTCACAGCTAATTATCAAAATAGGTAAACATGCTATTGAACTACTGCAGATCATCAGATCAAATTTAGTAAGTCAAAACTTTGCACAACATTCACCACACTGTCACCAACATGGCTCATAAAGGTTATTTAATTATGGCAAATTAATTAAGATGAGAGCTATCTGCTTAAGGTCAGGCATGCTTTCTGAATAAGAAAGGAAATTAACTCACAGGTTTGTTGTTATGCACTTGAGGGAAGTCACAAAAACACTTATGAAGCTAGCATGTTTGCCGAGATTTGAAGCCAGGTCAAACTAGTAATATTCAGAAGTCTTATCCACACAACCACACAAAAGTATAACTGACCTGTTTCAGAACTAAAATTAATTTACTTTCTTATCAAGATTATTTATTTTCTATACTATTTGAATTAAACCCTATTTTACACAATAAACTGTATACATATTCATTCAAAACTTTTGAAGGTTTCACATTTTTTCCATAAAAAGCTAATTTTAGATTATCTATGTTTCCCAATTTTTTGCATACATAAGTGGGAACTCAAACATATATACTATATATGTTTATTTTTTTTTTTCGGGGGGAGGGTTATTTGCAGACAAATCTACCTCATACTGGATAGTGATGTGACTAAAAGTTCAAATCATCACACCCACTACTACTAATAGTAATATGTAAATATGTGTACAGGATGAATTTGATCATGATCATAGCATTTACCAGTTCCCATGAAAATTCATAATGAACATCTCTTATGTAATTATTCTTCTCATAAATTTTCCTCCAAGTGGTATTATTTACAATTGTCTAGCTATAATAGTTATATTGTTATTAAAAGTTAATTAAACATTCATAGACACAGAAAACATATACATTATAACCTATCTATTTAGATAAAATATAATTATATCTATTTGACTGTATTTAAATCACATATGGAATGAAAGCATCCAATAAAAGTTTTACAGTACAAAGTCCAAGATCCAGACATCCTTTATCCGGAATGATCTAAAATTCAGACCTCAAAGCCACCAAACTTCTTCTTCTTTTTTTTTTTATTTTGTATACCTTATGGGTGCTTATCTGATCCCCCCCTCATAATAAATCATGTGGAGATTCTTAATTTCACTTTGGCACTAAATAAAAGACTTTGTTATTGACAAAACAATCCTTTTAGCATGCATTTGTGTAATCAATAATTTGGCTCCATAGCTGCATATCTGCTTAGTCTCAAACCGAAACATTCTACACAGAAACACTGTTGATTTTAGACCTACTAATATTTTATATTCTTGACACCAACCTGGCAAATTATTATTTATTATATTTTGCTTTCATCACTGCATGTTTATCAACGCATCGCTGAGTAACGACTCATGCAGTGATGCCTAACAATTTTTTTTTTTTTTTAATATTAGTAATTGAATAACAAAGAGTATGGAAACTTATGTGCTAAGAAATGTTGACGAGGAAACATTTAACAAAAACTTCTTTTCATATGCTACAAATAGATTTTGTTAATGATACTCATAGGCCAAAAGATTACATTTAGTGCTATTTGAATAAAAAATAGTTGATTTGTTATTCACATAAAACAGAACCAGCGCTACAGCTTGTATGGTTGCACCAGGTGGCAGAATTTAGGGAAGACAATTTTTATTATTATTATTATTACTATTATTTAGAGAAGCAATGAGCAACAAAATTAGAGGATGACAAAATTTTCAGATTTTAGGGAAAGCACTGGAACCCAAAATTTAGAGGTGGTGAAAATTCAGAACTTGGGTAGACACTTGGTAAAAGAATTTAGGACCAGCAGAGATTGCATCAGCCGGTAAGACATCTAGCCCTGGCCCTCAATAAGCCTTACGTATATGTGGGAATTTATTTATTCAGGTCTCAGATAAGCCTTAAACATGTGCAAGAAATAGACATAAGTATAATAAATAACTAATACAACTGAGGATTACTTGTTTCAGTGTGCAATAGAAGCAAAACAAAATTTAGCGGAAAAATTTATCTTTCATCACCAATCTCATGATGATGATTTTACATAGCCAATAATATACAATGGACACTATTAAGCTAGGCTAAAATTATATTTTACTGATTCCAAGCAATTTCAGTTAATATAGCAGACTACGCTGTTCGTTAATTTTCTGATTTGATCCAGCTTATTATTTTTTTGCAGACTGTTATTATTACAGAAATTTTATGAAAATTAAAATTTTAACTTTCGATTATGTCGAAAAGAGTTTCTATTTCTGACGCTGCAACAGGATCTACAAAGCGAAAGTATGTTTCGATGTCCGTTTAACAAAAAGTGGAATTGCTGCATAAAATGGATAAAGGTATATCCATCTCAAAATTATGCGAGGAAAATGGCACTGGGAAGTTAATTGTATACGACATCAGAAAAAAAGAAAAAGGAACTTTTTGAATTTTTGTGGATTTCGGCTCCCCACTGGCAATGAATAACAGAAAAATTATTCGTTATTCTAAAAGTGATGACTGAATGGGTCAGACAGCTTTCACGAAGGCATGCCATTGATGGGCCCAATGCTAATGGCTCAAGCCAAAATATTGCATGAAGAAATGAACTTAAAAACTGAGTGCACATAATTGACAGGTTGATTAACCAAATTTAAATTTGCCATAGTGTAGGGTAATTAAAAATTTCAGGTGAAAAAGCTACAGACGATACTCAAGGTGCTGAACTATTTGCAGATGCACTCATTAATAGTCAAAAGTTATCTCCAGAACAAATTTATAATGCTGATGAAACTGGTCTTTTCTGGATTATGTACCACGAAATTCCATGGTGACCTCTACAGAAAAGGTTCCAACTGGTGTCAAAGATTCCAAAGCAAGTGCAAATGCTGCAGGAACGCACAAGTGTAAACTTTTTGTAATCAGAAAAAATACATCACCTTGAGCATTTAAAGGAGTAAAAATTTTCCCTGTTACATATCGCGCAAATAAAAAGGCATGGATGACACAAGTGTTAATGAATGATTGGTTTGAAAATCATTTCATATCCAAGGCTCGGCAACATCTGAATTTGATTGGTTTGCCTGATGATGCAAAAATTGTCCTGATTGTAGATGACTATTTGGCTCATACTTCACTTAAAAGTTTTAGTGAAAGATAATGCATCTGTATTATTCTTTCTTCCAAATTGTATGCCCATCATCCAGCCTATGGATATCAGAATAATGTGCACTGAAATGCAAATATAAAGTAGCATTTAAAAAATTTGTGTTAAATTTCTTGAATAATGGCAAGCCTGTTCTAGAATTTAAAAAATATTTTAGCATAAAATCTACTGTGTCGAGCATTGCAAGATTGTGGAAAGATGTGTCTCCAGATATTTTAAAATATGCTTGGCATAATTTATGGCCAGCTACCATATTTTATCGTGAGGATGATGAAGATGATAGCCATGAATCTGAATGTTTTCAGATATCACAAACCAAAGGTGAAATTTTCCAATTAATGGATTCTGTAAAGGAATGTGGAGCAGCGGTAATAAATGAAGATGATATAACATATGTTTTTCATTGCGATGACAATGCCCCAATCATCAATCAATTAATGGGTAGCATGGTTCTAGATCCAGACAATACCACTCGTGACAGTGAAGAAAGTGACAGAAAGGTTATTGAAAATGAAAAAATTTCAATTGACAAGTTAGTCAGAATTCTTGATACAGCAGTTACAGGACTTGAACAATGGAAATTTGTAACTGAACAAGAAATTACATCTGTCTACAGAATTAAACAGAAAGTATTAGCATAAAAAAAAAAAGAAGTAACTTAAACAACTTACAGTAAAAGAAATGTTTAATGAAGTAAACAGAAAAAAAATATATTGAGGGTTTTTTTTTGTGTGTGTGTGTAAATGCTGATACTTGTTGATCATAAATGCCTCATAATTTCATAAATAATGATTTTATAATCTCTACATGCTGTCTTACTAGATTTAAACTGATGACCTAATATGCGGAAAAATGCCGAAGTCCTGATGAGTCCGGATCTTCGACTTTGTACCATGCTTCTTGCTGTTACTTACACCTCTGAATAAATCCAATAAAGAATTTAACAGTTTATTACATTAACTTAAATTGTTGCTGAAAATTATGATTTAAGGAAACTCACTCTTCTTTTCTAGAACCTAATATAGACTGCACTCTTTCACTCTCTGGGGATAAAGGCCCACATATTTCTTCATCATCCAAAGCACCAATTTGATCATCATCATATTCTTCAAAAACCTATACAATTCAAATAAAGAAAAATTAAATAATAATAATAATTTTTAAAAGGTATTATATAAATGAAGTGAAACAGTAAAAACATTAGAGATCATATTTCAACATCAGCATTTATTTGAATGTGCAAATATGTTAAGCCAAACAATCAAATTACAAATGGCATATTAAAGAGTTAATGCTCTTGTAATAGCAATTTTTCAAAAAATACAAGTTTATCTAAACTTACTATAGCTAAAATTCCAAACCTGTAGAAATATCTCCTTTTGAATTTCAATTAAGAAATACTTATATATTCTACACTAACTTGATCTCACATCATACAGTTTAAATATTATTTATTGATAACTGTTCTACACATCTGAAAAACACAGAACATTTGTCTAACGTCAATACTTAGTTTCTCCTGGAAAGTTTTATAGCTTCAGCCTATTGATTAGGTTGTTATTTGTTTTGACGACACTTTTAGAAATGGCTGGTCCATAGGCTGCTTCTGTATAGTCCTAACTCAGCTTTTCAATATATATATATTTCAAATTTTCTCTCTTGAATGTGAAGTATTATTTGGTTGCATCTTAGAAAGATGTTAGTCCTATACTGATAACCAACAGTTTAAAAAAATTTGAATAACTTATGAGAATTTTTTTTCATTTCAATGAAAATTTGATAAATTTATTGACAATGCCATGAGTCAATGCAAGCTATTGCACTAAGGATTGACATATGTTAACGAATGAACAGAACAAAAACAATGTAGGAATATCTATCCACATTTTGAGATTAACTGACAACATTCATAAACTTCTCTTAGAAGCATCTGAATCATTTTATGTGATCACAAAACATTTCATTTGATAATCAAATCTGAATTCTGTTTTCTTAGCCCCTTGCATCAATGTTGTTGTTACTCATGCTCACTTGTCTGACAGAAACAGCCCAAGCCCACGAAATTTATCGTGTCAAGAAACGCTAGATTACGCCTGTCGTTGGCAACAGCCTTGATCACCTAACAGGTGACAGTGCGATTTGGCTCAGTTCCGCCCCCAATTTTGATGGAGAGCACCCCGGAGGGACGGGTCCGAAGGTCTCCCACCCCTCTCCCCTGCCACCAAACCACATGAGACGACTTTTGGCTCTCCGCATATTTTAGAGTGCCACCATGCTGCACCGATACTACACATTTACAAACATCCATGCCTTCTCTGGGATTCGAACCCGAGCCCTTCGGCATGGCAGTCAGCGACGCTAACCACTATACAGGTTGGGTGGCCCTTGCATCAATTAAACTCTTTGTGTATAAATGATTGAATTTCTTTTTATTTTAAATGCACCAGTTACTATTGCTATTGCTTGTAATACATATTCTTGCTTAATAAGTTTTCCAGCTAAAGAAATGGCTAATCCTCTGGCCAGTATGAAATTTTAAAAACTAAAGAAATTCTTAGTAAGAATAATTGAAAAAAAAAATTGAAAATTTACTACTATACTTTTACAACTTTTAGCATCATAGGTTAGCAATGTAAAAAATTTTACTTACTTTTTCAAACCTTTCATTAAAAGTTTTAATACATTCAGGACCATCTGACCTTGCTGAAGTTAATGAAAATCCAGAAAACATTTCATTTATGTCAGCATCAGAAAATTGGGAGCATGCATCAGAATAATCACTCTCATCTTCAGAGTCTTCTTTAACATTTTCAATATCTAACTTATGCAGAGGACGTTTTGACCTAAACAATTCAAAACAAAATTATATATATATGATGATTTATTTTGTTGCAGATAATTTGATATTAGATGAGTGCTTGACTAAAGAAGGCACCAATTATTTTATAGTTGTGAGTGGACTGCAGTTAGAAGATCACCGAAATATCAATTATGCAGTAGATGACAGGAACTTTTAAAGAATTACACAATCACTTGGTAATCCAAACTTATCTATTACTACTCGCTTATTACTCTATGGCAGAGGTTTCCAAACTTTTTAGCCCATGGGCCATATTGGCTCTTTCAATGACCTTTGAAGGCCAAGATCCAGTTAATTTATCACACCACGGCGATGCAATTTTTATGAACAGCATACAAGTTTTTAAATGAGGAAGAGAGATTTTTGTGATTGAATCTATATGCTATGATCTTACAAAGAGCCTTGTTCTTCAGACTTTCATGCAGTTTCACCTAACATAAATTTCTTAACGCTAGAGATTTCTTTGGTTTAGTATGAACTTTACTTTTAATGGATTTACCTCCCCATTGTTACAATTTATCAGCGCATTTTGTTTACATTTTGACCAGGTGAAACTTTCACTCATAAGCATTTCATATTTTGTTGAAGATTTGTGCGAAAAAAAATCATCTCCAAAATTAAAATAAATTACAAAATATACAGAATAAAAATTACGTTTTCAATAAAATCACTACAGAAAATTTCTATGAACCAACCTAGAATACTACTATGAAAGTAAGAAAGATAACACACGAAACTTTTATTCTTGTAAAAAGTACAATTTTTTACTTCCTTGTACAACTTACATGAAGTATTACAATCATGAAAAATTTAGGATATCATACTTAAAACAAAATAACCATTTTGATCTCTCGAAACCATTTGAGTGTTTTTTTTTTTTTTCATATGTGTGTGTGAGACGTGTACGTAGAGACAGAATAGAGGACTCTTTTTCTCAAAATGGATTTACAATGCATTCAGGCGAGATTTTTTCGTGATGTCTGCACGTACCTATATATGTATGTATGTATGTATCTCACATAACTCAAAAAGAAGTAGCCTCAAAAACATTGAACCCTTTTTGGTTGTGTCAGAAGCTTATATACAAACCCAATTTGTTACTCGCTGAATTATGTTGTTCTTATATTTTGGTTAACGTTTTTATGACTTCATTTAATTTGCATGCAATACTTGCAGGATTATCAACAATTTAATAGTTGTTTAAGTGCTGCTAAGTCTAATGAAGACACCATTTATTTGCATTTTAAACTCTTCGTTTGTTTGAAGATGTTTTGTGTATTTTTGCTTTGTCGCAAAGTGAGAATTGGATTGACTGAATGAGAAACGTATCTCTAATGAAATTCGAGAAAGTAAGTTTAAGTAAAGTGCGGCAAAAAAATGTGTGTAGTTTAAAAGACATATGAGGAAGTCAGGTATGTCCACATGAGATTTGTTATATAGACTCTTACTGTATTTCATTGATTGTAAATTTAAACAGTTCTATAATGCTTATAATATGTTTTATAAAGAACGTGCATGATAGGCAACGCATTCCTAGATTGGCTGTTATATAAAACAGTTAATGTGTATGCTATTTGTTACTTGTATTTTTACCAAATTATTTTTAAAAAACTCCTGCGGGCCACATTCAGCCCTCAGGCCATAGTTTGGAGACCCCTGCTCTACGGTATGACGGTGCATAGTGGAGATAATCTGCACCCCATAATTTTGATTATGATACATTACATTTTTAACCCATTAATGGGCTGGCCCTTCGGAACAAAATGCTTTGAAAACGGCTGTATTTTTGTCTAACAACTCCCTCCAAACAGGTGTTTTGCTTTCAGGAAATGCTTTTAAGATGGGCCATTGCCTAGAGTGGTGTGTTCACTTCCCCTTAAGAGTGATGGATAAACCATAAAAGATCTCCTCGCTAATGAATAGCAGCAAGAGCTTGTCCGCTAGTTTTGTTAGTTTTTAGTGGGTAAATGCTTGATCTTTTGATCATGGGACTGATCAAACAATAATTTTCCTAGCGTAAGTTTTTCTGAATTTTAAAGCAATTTCTAGAATTTTGGCGGTTTTCTAAAAATATTTCGGTAATTTCAGCTATTGTGCGTTTGCTAGCAGTATGAAATTTAAAATTAAAATTTTATTGAGTTAATTTGAGAGACTGCATTTTTAAATCAAACAGAAATTCAAATGAATTTGGTGCAATCTTTTGCTAGACTAGGAAGAATTATTTATGTGTTCAAAGACAGGATTTTCTCCCTTTTCCGCATTTTACAGCTTAAATGTATAAAACAAAACACATGAAAATCCCTTTTAATTCTCATAGTTTAGTTTAATGAATTGTGACTTTTCAAATTTTTTTTATTTCTTTTTTCATAATATTCCTGCTCGTACGTGATTCAGTTTGAAATTACGAAACTTCCACTTACGAATATTAATTAAATTTATTACAGCATTACATTATCTCAAGGAGCAATTGAAATTATGTACTCATGTGACATATAATGTAAGAATGATAACATGAATAGTCAATTTAAAACAAAATACTGTTTGTCAGTTTTCATTCACAATTTTCCCTGCTTTATGTTCCGTACGAGGAAAGGTACTCTAAAATTCATATACTTTCAAAGAGCTGCATTAGAAAAATGAATTATTCATGAAAGAATAAGAATTTTTCTTTTGGTAAGGTAACTCTTATCCAAGTCAATTCAAATAAATTTTCTATGCTTTGCGTAATTGATTGTAACTCTGTAATATATCATATGTAAGTTTTCAAGTATCTATGATCTCAACTGACTTCTTAACAGCATTTATTCTTGAATCTTTTGATGTACTGAGAAACATTCTCACTTAAGCCTTCTAGACGGTATAGTAGTTACGAAAACCTATTGCGGTACGGATGGATCCAGGTTCAAATCTCGGAGAAGGCTTGTTTGTTTGTACGAGGGCTATGGGGGCGCTTTTAATAGACTGCGAGCCGAAAGTCCTCTCGAGAGGTTAGTGGTATGGGAAGAGGAGTGGGAGATCCTCGGACCCGTCTCTCATCCCGTCTCCATCAACATTGAGGGCGGAACTGAGTGAAGTCGTACTGTCACCTGTATGGTGTTCAAGGCTCTTGCCAAGGACAAGCGCAAAATTGCACTCCTTGCCACGATGAATTTTGCGGGTTTGTTCTGATGTTACTATCCGATAAGTGAGATAAGTCACACATATTCCCACGTATTTTTACCATTTGTATGCCTTTGTCGAAACAAAATTCCAAAAAGAGTTTATTTGCTACTCTTATCATTAGATTATCGCTATTTAAATTTATTTAAGTATCGGTTTAACACCGATTTCAAATTATTTAATTTTACTTTATTTTTGATGGTATTCTTATAATATGATTGTCTCATTTTTCAGTTTGAATCAAGCAAAAAGTATGTATTTGAAAATTGTGTTTTGAGTTTAAAAAATAAGACACTTGTTTCCTATATGCTTCCTTTGATACAGATAATTTTAGCAATTTATAATTGATGTAAAATACTTTTCCCTCTATTCTTCTATATATAGTAATCTTTAACGCAATATATTTAATGTGCTGTTTCTCGAAAAGCATGTGTAACTTAAACTGGGAATTGTAATAGATTTAATGGAAATATGCAATACCCATATTAATATAATAGTCAAGTATTCCTGAATATTGCAGATTTAATGTCATGCAAACATTTGTCAGCAATACAATATTTCTAGCAAGGGGAATTTAATTTCGATAGATAAGCTATCTGTTTTTACATAGTTGTTTCTATTTTTGCTTTAAAATTAAAATCATAACTTGAAATAATTTCCCTTATTACAGCTTCCATTTAGTTACTTCATATGTATTATAAGGTATTTTCTCCGGCCTTCTTCGCATGCCTTCGTGGTGTAGTGGTCAGTACGCTCGGCACGTAACCGAGAGATCCGTGGTTTGATTTCCAGCAAAGGCTTTGCTCATTTTTCATTCTTCTGCTTTCAACAAAATCCTAATGGCTCTACAAGTGGCGTCCGAACTAGAAATGTGGTGGATGATGATTCTCCACCACCATGATTTGGCGGTTAGGGCCCCTAATCCCCAGTCGCCCTTTAAAAAAAGAAGCATATAAGGTATTTCTCCAACTTTCTTCGCATGCCTTCAGGGTGTAGTGGGCAGTACGCTCGATGCGTAACTGAGAGATCCGTGGTTCGATTCCCAGTAAAGGCGCTGCTCATTTTTCATACCCCTTGCTTCCAAATACCTAATGTCTCTACAATATATACTAAAATAAGAATGATACTGCCAATTACTATCATATATTTATATTTTATTTATTTAGCTCATTAGAAATGTAAAAAAAAATTAATTCATAAAGAATTTCTAGTTATCAGTGTATAAAATTATACACAATTGAGAAGGTTAAATCTGGCATTATAATAAATATATTTTTCTTTCTTATAAAATATAAACAAAATAATTTAATTTGGTACTAACATGGCTTTTAGGTTATTGAAAGTTTAGAATTATCCATTCAATACAGATTTTAATGACAGCGAATTATCAAATTCCTTCTTGTGTGCTCTAGTAATATTGGTGGTTGCAACCAGCAATCAGAAGTTCAAAATCACATAGGAGAATTTAACTTATTTTTTATATATAATGCTCCAAAAAACCTTAAATGCTTACAATGAACCCGAAGTAAAGCGTGGTAGTCGATAGTTCATGTTGACTAGGTCGCATGGGTATCATGACTTTTCTCAATCGCCTTTAAAGTGGAAGAAAATTAAAGGAATTATGGTATTCCTCCATATGTGTGCTATTGGTATGAACGGAAGCTCATCCATCTAGCAATTTGGAAGATCCAATGATTAGAATCAAAGTGAGAGTATCGTGGAATTTTCATACTTTTTGTTCAGGGGAGTGAGGGAATCTAATGTTTCTGCGTGGTATCTCTCTTTTTGTGCAACTTTCAAAATTATTATTATTCTTGCAAATTTTTAAATCTTACTTTTTCTGGCACTGCTTTCTCACTACTGTGTGACGACAGATGAAATAATATGCATATATCTGTCTACTTTCTTAAGCTTAGGAATTAGCTTGAAAAAGTACTGTCACATTTAAATTTTGCTTTAATACTGATTTTTCTCTAATTTATTAACTACTAATTTTTCTTTTACTTTCTTATTTTATTTGTATTCCATTTATTTATTTCTTGTAATCTAATAACCTTAAAAATACAGAAAGAATAAAGAATTCCTTTTTTTTCCAGATTAAATAGAATATTTGCATTATAATTTGAATTCTTCCATCCTTTTGCAGCTATTTTTTTAATTGTCTTACTATATATATATATATAGTAAGACAGTAT
>KK120498.1:262385-278739 GCA_000611955.2 Stegodyphus mimosarum | reverse complement strand
AGTGCAGATGCTTTGAAGGGGGTTGTAGCTTTTTAAAATTTGGAATTTATAGGGCTATTGTCAATTAAACTAATAGTTTGCTCCAATTTAGTTGGTAATTTGTTAATAATGTAGGGTTTCATTTTCATTTTGGAACAAGCCTTTCCTTTACCTTCTAAGTTTCATACCCACATCTCCCAGCCAGAATACATTCTCAAGATTACGATTTAAGCAAATAAGGTAGAAGTGAGTATTTAATCTGAGGTCTGAGTTACTTCAGTAGGAGAGCATGTTCTGCCTTTTGGCTACATTTGTTGCTATAAGTTTAAGCTTGCTATTCTATGCCCGTATCTAATACATGCCTGCTATTATATGCCAGTGATTCTTTAGTAAGGGCCAACTATGCAAGTTGATTCTGTGTAGCTTCAGCTGGTAAATTTTATAATTTTGTTTAACATTAGATTAGCTTTATGTTTTTCTGCTCTGAATTAAAGCCAAATTGGAGGCTTCTTGTATACCCAAGAGGGGGGGGGTCATCTGTTAATTCATTCTGAGTTAGAATAAAAGGGTATTTTAACCCATCTTTTGACCTGTTACTTATGCTACAAGAACTCAGAGAATAGTCGCCACATACTTCTTCAATATTCTAGCTTTATCTAGGATATTACAGTAATTTTCTCCATATTTTTACAATATACGTGAATAGAGGTGAAGAAGAAATTTATTGGTGTATTATATAAAAAATTTCAACAATATAAAAAATATAACATGATATGAACACAGAATTTATAATATGGAACAACATATATGAAAGGCAAAAAATTTTATTTTTGTTAGGTGAGGCATTTTTAATACAAAAAGTCAAATATGACTGGGATACAAGAGGCATCAGCTTTTAAAGATATTCATATTATGTTACAGTTAATGATTTAATCTATTATTTTCATATAAAAATGAAGCATCCATAGCCGACTATTGTGGAAAAAAGTTTAAATTTACTTCTTGTGAATTACATCAAATACATATTTTCAAGAATGCATATAATGTTGATGAAATATTTTAGTGAAATAATGTAAACAAAATATCTGTAACAAAAACTTTTAAGTGATAAAGTTCAATATCTTAAATCACTTACACTATGACAAAAGCAATTGCAGGTTTTATTGATTTGCTCAGAAAATTATTTCTGATTTTGTAATTTAATAAATCTCACAAACCTGTTTTGACTCTCAAATACTTTCTCATTCTTCATGTTAGTAGGTGTAAAACTCATGTTTTCTTCATCCAAATCTGAATCATCATCAAATGTTTCCATTATTTTTTCTAAATCATGGTCTTGGGAGAAATATTTCACAGTTATTATCATTACCACCATCATTAAAATATATAAATATTTTCAATTATAAAATTCATGGTAGTAAACCTGAGAAAGCAGCACAGTAACAAGCAACTCATCTAAAAAGAAAAGAAAAAGAATTCCCCACTCCCAAAATATTAGTACTATATCAAAATTCTAGAAATCTAAGCCAACAAGAATAAAGTATTCACTAAAAAAAATATTTATTTCTCTCACATTCTTGCTAACAAAGGACAGAAAGTATGCTAATGTATTAACAGTATTTAGAATAATAATGCTTTATAAGCTGATATTCTTTAAAACATGTCTATATATTTAACTTATACAGTACAAAGTCCAAGATCCAGAATCCTCGGGACTTCGGAGATTCTGAATTTGGGATTTTTGCGGATATTAGATTATCAGTTTAAATTTAGTAAGATGCCATGTAGAGATTATAAAATTAAAAATAAGAAATCGTGATTTATGAAATAATGAAGCATTTATTATCTATAGGGTACCAAAATTTACAAACAAGAAGCTTAATATTTATTTGCTTACTTTATTAAACATTTCTTTGAATGTAAATTGTTAAGGTTGCTTCATTTTTGGAGTAAATACTTTCTCTTCAATTCTATAGATAGGCATAATTTCTTACTCCGTTACAAAGTTCCACTGTTCAAGTCCTGTAGTTGCTGTGTCAAGAATTCCGACCAACTTGTCATTGGGAATTTTTTCATTTTCAATAACCTCTCTGTCACTTTTTTCACTATCGGCAACAGTATTTTCTGGATATAGAACCATACTACAGATTTTAAAGTATTTGGAGGCACATACTCCCATGATCTTACATTGCACCACACAGTAGATTTTATGCTAAAATATTTCAAAAATTCTTCCATAGTCTTGCCATTATTCAAGAAATTTAACACGGATTTTAAAAATGCTACTTTATATTGGCATTTCGGCACACATAGCATTCTCATAGCTATGGGCTGAATGATGGATGTACAGTTTGGAGGAAAGAATAACATGGATACATTATCTTTCATTAAAACTTTAAGTGAAATATTGAGCGAACAGTTATGTACAATTAGGACAATTTCTGCGTCATCAGGTAAACAAACCGAATTCAAATTCTGTCGAGCCTCGGGTATGAAATGATTTTCAAACCAATCATACATTAACACTTGTGTCATCCATACTCTTTTATTTGCATGATATATAAAGGGGAAATTTTTACCTCCTTTAAATGCTCGAAGTTGCATATTTTTCCGATTATGAAAAGTTCATACTTGTGCGTTTCTGCAGCATTTGCACTTTCTAAAATTGTTAGTCTAGCTTTAGAATCTTTTGACACCAGTTGGAGCCATTCCTGTAGAGGGTGCCAAGGTATTTTGCGGTATATATTGTTAGAAGAGGCCAGTTTCATCAACATTATAATTTTATCCTGGAGATAAAGTACCTTTTTCACCTGAAATTTTTAATTGCATTATACCACAGCGATTTTAAAATTTGGTTAACCATCCTGTCGAATATGAGCATTCAGTTTTTAAGTTCATTTCTTCATACAATATTTTGACTTGAGCCAATAGCATTGGACAGTCAATGGCATGCCCTCCCTGTATCTCTGTCTGATTATTCAATTATCACTTTGTCATGATCATCACTTTTAACATAACGAATAATTTTTATGTTATTCATTGTGACTGGGATGTCAGAATCCACAAAAAATTCATAAAGTTCCTTTTTCTGTTATGTCATATATAGTTGACTTTCCAATGCCATACTTCTCGCATAATTTTGAGATGGATATACCTATATCCATCTTTTGCAGCAATTCCGCTTTATGTTTAATGGGCATCGAAACCTGCTTCCGCTTTGCAGATCCTGTTGCAGCTAAAGAATTAGAAACTCTTTTCGATGTAATCAAAAGTTCAAACTTTAGTTTTCATAAAATTGCTGCAATTATAACAGCCTACAAAAAATAAGCTGAATCAAATCAGAAAGTTAAGGAACAGTGCAATCTGCTATATTAACTGAAATTCTTTGGAATCAGTAAAGTATAATTTTAGCCTAGCTTAACAGCGTCCGCTATACATTATTGGCTATGTAAAATGAGATTGGCGATGAAAGACAAAATGTTCCCTTAAATTTTGTCTTGCTTCTATTGCACTGAGACAATTAAGCCTGAATTATATTAATTTAGTTATTTATTATATTTATGTCTAATTTTTACACATGCTTAAGGACTTATGTGAGTCCTGCATAAATAAATTTCCACATACACTTTAGATTACTGAGGGCCGACACTAAATATTTTGTTGCCTGATGCAGTCTCTGTGGGTCCTAAATTCTGCTACCAAGTGCCTCCCTAAGTTCTAAATTTTTGCCGCCCCTTAATTTTAGATCCCAGTGCTTTCCCTAAATTCTAAAAATTTTATTAGCCCTTAATTTTGTTACTCGGTACTTTTCTAAATTCCAAAAATTTTGTCTGCCCTGAATTCTGCTGCCTGGAGCGGCCATACGAGCTCTGGCTCTGGGTTTATGTGAATAAAAAATCAGTTATTCTTAATTCAAATAGCACTAAATGTAATCTTTTGGCCTCAGAGTACCATTAATAAAATCTATTTTCAGCACATGGAAAGAAATGTTTGTTAAATTTTTCCTCATCAACATTTAGCGCATTTAACTTAAATCTGTAATAATTGCCAAGCTTAATGTCAGCATAAAAGTTTTCCATACTCTTTGTTATTCAATTACTAATATAAAAAAAATTGTTTAGGCATTGCTTCATGAGTCACTACTCAAGTTGTCATGTGCTGATAAATATACGGTGATGAAAGGAAAATATAATTATTGATTGGTAAAGAGGTATTTTATTTAGTGCCGAAGTGAAATTAAGAATCGAGATTCTTCACATGTTTTCTTATGGGGAAAAAATCCCATACGCATGCATAAAGCATAAAATAAAATTCCTAAGCAAATTTTTTTGGTGGCTTTAATGTCTGGATTTTAGATCATTCCGGGTACTGGATGTCTGGATCTCGGACTTTGTACTGTATTACATAACATAAGTTAATTTATTATTGCTTTGTGGGTAAGAACTGTTTTTATATCATTGTTTCACTTGGAGAAAAGTTCTGAGTAATAAACAATACTACTGAAACAATGCATTAAAATAAATAAAAGATATCCCCTTAAAAAATTCACACACGCTTAACAGCATTAACTACTATTTATAAAGAAATTTTTAAATACAGTAAATTTATATTTAAGAAACCATATATTAATTGGTAGATTTCTTGTTTTCCAAATTGCAAAAAATTTCAAACTATGTAATAATAAGAAGTGGAATTCAGTAAATACACTCTGTTGCAAAAAAAAAATATAAGCAGCCATAAAGAATTGAGTCACAAATATGAAACTCGGTAGTAACATACTGTTCGAAGTAGTAGGTGGTAAATTCACCCCTGGCAGCTATACAAGTCGATACTTGGTTGGGCATAGAGTCTATTAAGTTGCCAATGTCCCTCTGCAGTAGATTGTGCTCCAAATAGAGCAACTAGTCAGTGAATTGAAATATATTTGTACACAGCTGAATTTTCCTGCCCAAGATGTCCCACACAAGTGTGATACACGACAGGTATGGAGACTTGGCAGGCCAGTCGAGGACATTAATATGTCGAAGACACTGTTGTGAAAATTCTGCTGTACACGGCCAAGCACTATAATGTTGGAAAAGAGAACCTAGACAACCTGCTAGCATAGACAGTACGATCAGCTGCAAAATGTTGTCAACACGCCTGTGGGCAGTCAAAATACCCTGCAGCACAACTAATGGTGAATGGCTCACCCAGCTAATCACTCCCCAGACTATTGTGCGTCTTTGCAGTGTGGGTTCAGGTAACTGCAGAATGCAATAAGAACAGACTAGTTTAACAACACTAACATTTATTTCTAACTACTAAGACAGACATAGCGATGCGCTATTTATGCAGTTTTTACATTACACCTTAGTCTCGTATCCAGGCGTTGTCCGGACATAAAAGTACTGATACTTTTGAAGTCAGATGCTACACAGACTATCACACCTTATGCTCTGGTTGTGTGCAACTCAGTAACAAATGGTACATTAGACCGCTCACTTCTCCATCTCCAGACACGTTAGCAGCAGTCTCAGAATTTACAGAAAAGCATGATTCATCCCTGAAATCACATTTCTCATTTATTTCATATTTCTGGCTGTCTAGGTTCTGTTTTCGAAGATTACAGTGCTTGGCCACATACAGCACGACTTTCACAACAGTGTCTTCGATATATTAATGCCCTCGACTGGCCTGCCAGGTCTCCATACCTGTCGCGTTATCAAACCAACATTATCCAGCTTGAGCAGGAGCAGCACCATACAAGTTAACACAGCTAATGGTGAAGTGCCAATGGCAAACATCTTAATGTATATCAAGATCTGAGCCCAATGTCACCTGGTCTGCAAATCATATCCCTGGATCCTTGCAAATGAGGAAATGGTGTTGAATTTAAATTGCACGATCATCTTGCATACTGGTAGCCTGGGTACATCCTGAGTAACTACGATGGCTGACTACGCCTTAAAATGCATCTCATGGCTCGGTCATCCAATCACTACAAAACCACTTACACACACTGGAGTCCTGGCTGCAGGCATTGGAAAATAAAAATAAACGTGGAAAAATCAGATGCCATCTTATTCACTAGAAAAAGGAACATCGATGCTGGAATTCATCTAGATATGTATAATACACCAATCCCATGGACCAAGTAGGCCCGTTACCTTGGAGTTACTCTTGACCACTGTCTCACATAGTCCCCTCGCATTACACAAATCTTAGCCAAGTTTCGAGTGCGTAAACATACACTCGTCTCCTTAATTGCTTGGAGCAGAATTCTCTCTACTGATAATAAAACATTCATTTATAAGACCATGTTACATCCCATACTCACCTATGCCTGCCCTATCTGGGGATATGCCTGTAAAACTTATTTAAACAAACTACAAGTGTTGCAAAATGTTATACTTAGACAAGCGGTGGATTGCCTGTGGTTCATTAGGAACTTGGAAATCCATCGCGAATTCAAAATTCCTGAAATTTAGTGCTATATATAGCCTTGTTGGCAGAAAAATACACTTGCGCAAAACAACAATTTCTGTGTTAGGCTGATTTATAATAAGAGGGCAAATAGAAAAAGGCCACTTGTGGTCCTTAGGTATTTAAATTAATTTCACTGGCTCTCCATATATGTATGCATGCCACAAAAAAGTTATACCTGCTGTAGTAAATGTATTATGCTATATTTGTATCAATCCTGTTCTATATATTTACACTGTTCCACCATGTATTTATAACCATTTACATGATTCTTGAAATTTTTAGCCGAGTAATGTTTGTGTGTCTCTTTACTGCTGTTCTGTTATGCTATATTATAATTGATTGTCTTGTATATTGATACTTCTTTTTAAACCCACTTGCTGCTATTGAATTCTCACTACCGTTTACCTACATCGCTTACTTGCACTATGTATTCCTCTGAATTGGCTATCAGCTGCACTCATAGCTACTGGTCTCGATACCCTACTGTGCATCCCATGTGATGCAATCTGGATATGTATTCGGAACTTATAAACGTTCAAAAGCCTTTAATTGTGTTACAGTGGGGTAGTGCTTATGCACGGGCACCTGTCTGCAAACACTGTTTCCCTGAGCTGACTACGCTTTCACTACGAGACTGGTTCCAACAGCAGACAACGACCATATTTCTTCAACCAATATGCCAGATGATTTACCTATTTGACCAAATAGCCTCTTTTAGCCCTATGATGTGACTCCTCTCTAAGTCTGACAACTAGATATATATAATAATTTTCATAACACCATCCAGTACATCTTAAAGGTATCTTTTGCTACAATATTGTGTACCATCTTTTGCTACAATATTGTGTAGTGTGGTTGTAAATGCTCGTTACTCACCTCGCCTGTCCCTTTACAATCTACCAGCTGTGCACTTCAGATGAATATTTTATTGCTCCATAGTGCTGACTGGTGCCACAAGTTTAATCATTTATACAGCATGGCAAACCACATTTGCATGCTCCGTTTTGTAGTTAAGGCTAAATTTTTTCCTAGGTGTACATATTTTTTTGCAATAGACTGTATACGAAAAAATTTCATGAAAACTCTAAGAAATAATTCCTTGGCAAATAAGATTTTTCAAAAGTTATAAGTTACTCTGCAAAATAAATTTTGATCAGATGTTTATTAAGAACTACTGAAAATTTAATTTCCTGCCCTTGCAGCTATGTTATTGTTTCTTTAATTATGTATTATGCTCTTTATAGCTAACAGTTTTTGTTTTAACGTTTTGTTTTTTGTATAGTTCTATATCTCCCGTTCTGCTGGGCCAATTGATGAAATTCAACTTGCATTTTTCATGTCTTGAAAGTATGACTTAAAATATATATTAAATTTATATATATAGCTTTGTTCTAACACAAGTATTTTGACACAAAACTGGACCTTTTCTGAAACAATATACCAATTTTTTTTCCATATTTCTTTTCTACAACTCAAATGATGCCAAAGTGCTAAGTTTTGTAAAAATTGCAAGAGTAGTTTTTAAAAAATTAGCTCTAAAAATTTTTGCTCCTCCGTGTTAATTGAATTTGGTATATATTTACTAATCTCTTTTTTTATTAAACTTATTTGATTCTTCCTTTCACATTTCGAAATTTAGGTTCATTCCAAATAAAATTCACCCATTTTTTATGATTCACTTTTAATATTTATATTTTTAAATATTTTTTATATATTTTTCAAACAAATTTTTGCATTATAACCTATAAAATTTTTAACATCAACTTAAAGTAGATGTATTTCTAGGCACACCTGCAAGTTTTTTTTTTATTCAAAATTTCTTAAGATATAGATGAATTTGTAGATTGGCACATTTTGAAATTTGGCATATTTATGCATAAGTCAAATATACTTTACGCACTTTGTTAAATTTATTGGAAAGAATGAACAATGCCTTTTTTTCCGCTTGTGCACAATGAAAAAAGGGCAAAGAAAATAGGTTACTATACATTAAGAACTTTGCCAAGTGAATTATTCTTGGTGCAAACTGAAAAAAATGCGGCAAGATAAATGTTTGAATTTCTCTGTACATTTCGCACCAAAAGTTACAAAATTTAATATCTCAGCATAATTTGAGAGGTAGAATCGAAATATGGAAAAAAATTGGCATGTCACTTCAAGTTCGATTTTGTGTCAAAATACCTATGTTAGAACGAAGCTATATATAAATCTAATATATACCCTAAGTGGCACTTTCGAGAATTTGAATTTCGCTGACCCAGTAGAATGGGAGATATAAACCTGTCCCTTTTTTTTGGGGGGGGGCAGTGTACCGTAATACTTTTTATTTTAAAATCTCTACATGATTTTAGTAGTTGATATAACTTCATTATACGGATTCAATATATTGAAAATTTTTGTTATGATTTTGCACATCAGTTATGTTAAAATTCATAGCTATATTTCTGGTAAAAGTTTTAAAATATATTTTATTTTCAACATGTTAACAATATTCAAATTCATATAGACTTCATCTAAAAATTATTGTTACTGTACACCATGTAGATTTTAATTTAGTAGTCGATGGACATTTTTCACCTTTAAAAACATCATTAAAATTTAAAACTTTGAGGAAACCAGATATTCCCAGGAAAAAAAAAATTAAGTGTTAACCAACACTTGAAATTTAGCTATTTATATCACCATATACCTCCAGCCATTTAATACACAATGAATGAAATCAATACCTCAAATATTTGATCAAATTTTACCTTCTGATTTCAAGTCCTCCTCTTGAAGAGATTCTTGACATACCGGAGGAAGATTTGAAAACAGCAGTGAGCTTCCCTATAATAAAATAAATTAGCAATGAAATTCAAAATGAGGGTAACATAAGATTTAAATTGTTTTCAAACAGCATGAGGATAATAGTATTTATGATCAAGACATTTTAGATATAACCTTTCCCTTTTGTTATTAAATGTACTGAATTATTTGTACTTGACCTATAAACTGATTGTGTGCTACTTCTAGGGTACCATCATGAAAATTTTTTCATAAATTTTTAATACAACCAAGTATAACCATACAGGCAGTAAATAACTTCCACAACAAACTATTAATGTAACCTACTTGATTCAAACTAATCAACATCTTGCACTTGCAGTTTATTTGCCATATTAATGTTACTTTTCTGTAATACGATACATAATTACACAATATGGGAATTAACAGATTCCTGCGCAAATAATACAGTTTAGGAAAAAATAACTTCTGTTTTCATGACTTAAAAAATTTCAGATATATAATTGTGAAACTGAGAAACATGGCTCGGAAAAAATAAACAGAACATTATTAAATACATGGTTAATGGAAAATGATTATTATACTACATGGTTGGAATAACTTACAAAGCAATTATGGTAAACTACATCAAAAAAATATTCAAACACCATTACCAGTAAGTTACCATCCATGAAAATTATAGATATCAATTAATACACAAACACTATTTATTTTGCATTCATTTTTGCACTGGCAATAAAAATCACAGGAATAAGCAGAAAAATATGCTTTCATAAACTCTATTATTTGAAGTCCAATGAAAGATAGTTGATTGGTACCTCAAAGTCAGTATTATCATGCAGCACAATGGAATTCCCTTTCATTACACAGAACTATGCAAATTATGCACCCATTTTTTCAACATGTGTAGAAAAGAGCATAAGAAGGTGCTAAAGATACTTAACTATTTAGCACCAAAATTATTGCCAAATTCAAAAACCTTATGCTGTCAGTTTGCTAGGATTATAAAGGAATGCTGCACCTTGAACTTTTAGCAAGAAACTATACACTTAATTCAAACATCTACGTCCACCAACTCATCAAACTGAACAAAGCAGTTCAAGAAAAATGGCCAGAACTGGCAAATTGTGTATTACTTTCCAACATGATAATGCAAAATCCCACAATTAGAACTAGGTAAGTGTTATTCCACTCACCATATAGCCTTGAACTTGGCTTTCAGATTTCCAGTTATTTCCGTCCATGCAGAATTCCTTAAGTGTTAAAATTTTTCATGACACTGATGATCCATTTTAATCATTCAGTTTAAGACTTATTTAATTCATTTTTTTTTTTTTGGAGACAAAAATCAGAAGTTTTATGAACATGGAATTTGATGAAGGCAGGTAATCTTTTGCCACTTTGGACACCACTACAGTCATTAGGTTATTTTGAAGTAGGAGACATGAAAAATGAGCAATGCCCTCACAGGGACTCGAACCTGGACCTCTTCAATGTGCGCCGAGTGTGCTAACATTGCACCATGAAGGCATACAAAAAGCAGGGAGAAAGCACCTTATAAAGTATATTTTCAAGTAAAAATTTTCGTACTTAGTTGCCAAACCAAAATGTGCATTTCAGACAAAAATTTTGAAAAGTTTGAGCTGTTTCTCACATCAATGTCAGTTTTAGTAACAGTAAATAAATCATAGTGCAATTACAAAGCCACTGAACCAATTGTCGGAATAATGCTTTTCTTTTGCTCGAAACTTTTTATATTGCACCTTCAAATGCTTGCATATACTTTTTTTTTTTTTTTTTTTTTTGCGGCCCTTTTCACATATTTGAATGTATGATAAAATACCTTTTTCTTGGAAGAATGATGTAGCATCTTCCTCAGTTGTCTGTAAATTAAATTTTTTTTTTCTTTTAAGAAAAATACATTAAAACACAGCCTACTCACAGCTCTTATCTTCCTCAGTCATCAGTAAATCAAAAATTTTTCACTGTATTTTCGAAAAAGAAAACACATTAACAGCCTACTCACAGCTTTTCTTGTGATGAATAAACTAATTAATAATTGTTGCCAGTGTAAATGTCAATCCAATTTTCAAACACAAATCAGAAATAATGGTGAATACAATTATTAAAATTATAGCTCAAAATAAACAACACCCTACATAGCAATTAAGGTCCTGAGTCTATTTCTTTTCTTCTGGACGGAGGGAGTGGTGGTGGAATCATGTTCTGGATGGCCATCACTTAAATAGTCATGCTGACCTATATATTTTTAAATATGCAATTATGAATGCTTAAATATACAGAGATGATGTTCTTGATCTTTATGTCAAGTCATTTAGAGGTGCAACTTATAATAACTTATCTCACATGGATGATAATGCTTATTCCTATCATGCTGCACAAGTGACTGATTACCTTGAATGCACATGAATTCAGTAGATGGACTGATCTGCATATTCTTTACATTTAAATCCAACAGAACATGAGTGGGATGCAGTAGGATTCCCACTTGCATCAATGCAGCCCGCACCTAAAACTCTCTGAGAGCTTCAAGAGACTATTCATTATAAATATACATGTCTGGGAACTCCTAGACAATCTAAAAACCAGAGCACAGTAAACCACTGTGAAGTTTGTATTTTGATCAGAGCTGAGCACACACCTTATCAATCTTTAGGGGGCTGGTTAGGAGAGTATCTGTAAAATGCATTTCTTGCTAGTAACTTTTCTCTAGCCCCTTTATATCACATTTCCTATTACTTAAATTTATGGTACTTGTGTATTTTCCTTTTGACCATCTTTGTGACAAACAAAAATTATAGCCAAAGAGTAAGCATGGTGTCATAATATACTCATAACATCTTCACTTTGGTTTTATATAACCAAGATCTCCAATAAGCTGGTTTAATCTGTACACAGAAGGATAAAAGATAACTGCTATTTTTCTTACATTTTGAAAAAGTAATTAAAATCTGGTTCTTACATAACAGTAAGCAGTGGAGTATTTTCAAAATTATGGGACTGCTTCTACTGATGCGTATACTCAAAACACCGAGAGATTCGTCAAAATGGCACAGCAAAAAACAAACCATACCAACTTCTTAGATTTGCATTTAGGGGAATTTACAATGCGTCTAATTTACAAAGAAGATGACTCTTTTCTTGCTTTTTTAAATGCCACTAGGAAATTTTGGCTACAATTACAACTGGCATACACTTTAATGTATTTGCTTGTCAGATAATTAATTAAATAAAGAGCAATTCATGATTACTTTAATAAAGAACAACCAGTTTCTTTAAACTTCCATTGGAATGATTGGCATAAGTTTAGCAGTATCTCTATGAATTTTCCCCGATAGGTACTAAATTTATTTTTTGCAGAAGTATGCAATTCTGCACTGTCATTTATAATAAAATGAAAATCTTACGCAAGTTCTGTGTTCTTAGTTGCAAAATCATTTAAATTACTTGAGTTTTCTTAGTCCCCCCCTCCTGTGTAAGTATATTTAAATGAGCTCGTAATAGTTTTAAATTTAAAACAAAACTAATCTAACTTATTTATTATACATGCTTTTCAGCTTATGCTAGTATATTTCTAATTAATATTAAGAATTCTAGATAAGTCTGAAACTGAATTTTCAGTAACTGTGAGATACAAATCTTTAATCCCAAACTACAATAAAAATCAGTAAAATGACGCTTATACTTTACCTAACACTGCTTTATTAATAGCATCTATAACCATTTTCAATGATGTATATATCAAACTATTCCAGGTATCTCAATGAATTTTAGTATTGTGTTATCTTTGAAATAAAAAACAATAAGTTTTGTTATAGATACTGCAAAATAATATACATTTATATTATCTATAAAATATAAAAATGCTGCAAAATTGTTTTGATTACATGTAGTTTATACTTAGAACAAAGATAAAAAACATCAAAAGCTTCATGCTTTCACACAGATAAAATGTATGACAAAAAACAGAAGTTGAAATAAAAAGGAGAAAGAGAGAGAAATTTTTACCGCCTTATAATTTTTTGAGACAGGAACAAAAACATTTTGAAGTGTTTCACCATCAGCATTTACTGCTTCTGTATTACCATGCAACAATAAATATTTCACTGAATTATCTTTCGTAAAAGCTTTCTTCTTTTTTGTAGGCTGCAAAGAAAAAAAAATTATATAAATAAATTGGATATAAAACAGTTGCAATATTTATATAGCAAGACTATGTCCAATACAGAAATATTATCTTACTAATCCTATAGTGATCATTAGAAAATGACTTATGAACAAAAAATTAAGTGGTGTTTTCAAATGATCCACCTCCCCTCCTTTACCTGTGAAAAAGCATTCACAAGGCAAAGCAGTTTGTAAACAAAATAGATATCTGGTAATCCAAGTATGCATGTAGCACAAGACAGTTTTGCTCGATGTACGACATTGAGTCTGTGCAATTCTCTGATGTTTTTCAAGCAAAAGCATATCACTGTTAATGTACTTGGATAAAGCAATAGCACAAAAAAGGATTTTTCAAAACAGTTAAGTATTTTATTACCAAAATTTCTTGCTTTTTATATTTTATAGTCTGATGCTCCTTTATAGAATTTTTAGTGTGCCATGGCTATTGCTTTTTATGTATTAGCTTAGTGAAGAAATAGTCACCAGTGAATTCATAAATGTTTTCTTAAGTTGCCAATGAGTTTGTGATTATTTGATGGGATGTGAGCATAATCAAAAATTACCAATTAAGGAAATCATATTCAAAGAATAAGCTATTTTCTATCTTTCAACTTTTCATTTAAAGCTCAATAAAATAATGTTCATATTTATCAACCAAATGAAAAATCAGGAATAATTCTTGATGAGTAGTGATTCATCTTTATTGCTTGTATTTCAATCATGTAAAAACAAGTTAATTGTTTCAAGTTCTCATACATTTAAAAAAGAAAAAGAAAGAGAAAAAAGAATACGTGAGAATTTTTGTAATCTTCAACTATATCAGGATTGCCACTCAAACAGGATAATAAAATTCCCTGACTTTTCTAGGTTTTCCAGGTGTGTTTTAAGAGAATTTCAGTCTATCCACGTAATGCACTTTGGCTGTGCTAAGAGGTAAATTAATTACGGTACCACTTAAAAACACAAAAATTTGTCAATTACATATGATTTATACCTATAATCCTCAAAATATTAGTATTTTAACTATAATAGTTATTTTCTCCACTAAAGATTGAAATTAGAATCTGTCCAATCTGGGTTAAAAAATGCCTTTTTTTGCTGACATTCTGTAGCCAAATGAAAGAAAGGCATCTATTTAATGATAGTTTTAAATAAATTCAAGTATTTCATATTTACTTAGCAGCATACATAAGCAAAAAGTATGTGCATTAAATTGCGGGATGTTATGTCATCATACTGCTAGAAATAGCATCAGGATTATGCCAGAGAAAATTTCCTGAAACTTGAAAGTATTATTTACTAATAATAAATAAATTTTGAGGGAAAAAGCAACATTAAATGATATGAATAAGATTAAAATAATTAAAAACTCAATTAGAATAATCAACAATATTTTGGCGAATATAATTATATTAAATGGTTAGCCTAGATGACTGATTACCATTTTTTTATTAAATGACAAATAAGGCATTTATTAAAAAGGAAAAATAAACAAAAAAAAAATGTTTAAAAGATTTTGCAGTAAAATCCTACTATATGCTATGGCCTTGGCACGATTTTGAAAAATGCCGCCAACACCAAAATGACCCGTTTACTGCCCATCATAATGTCGCCAAATCCTGTGTGTACCGTACATGGAGGTTATTCTAACCTCCATGGAACCGTATACTATGATTTTAAACCGATTTTGTTTTATGCAAGAATACGTATTTTCTTTAGTTCAACATGCACTGCACATGCGCATGCGAGTCTCTCGATTCTCGAGGTTACTGGAAACTTGCTTTGCCTTTCTAAAAGACAATCTGATTGGAGCTGCAAAAATTGGCTCTATGCCAGCTGCCCATTGACGCTAACACGCGTCCAGAAAAAAGGGATGGCTTCCAACGTCAGTGCAAAAATTGCTTTTTTTTTTTTTCCTCTGACTTTTCCAGATTTTGACTAAAGTATTTAAATTCCCTGAATTTTTTGGTCAATTTTCAAATTTCTTGACTTTTTCAGGTAGCGTGGCAACCCTGTGTCTAGTATACTTTGCATTTTTACTGAATTTAAGAAACTAAGAGTCACTAAATTTTACAAATGTTATACATTGTATGTTTTAAAAGGAAATCTATTCCTTTACAATATATATTTATTCAATGAATTGTTTATACATTTCAAAAATTGTTAATAGAATATATTATGTAATCTAAATCTACAATGAGTTTTGAGAACAATCAGATCAGACTGGATGATAGTTTTTCCATAATCCTGCCCTGTATGATATATTTAAATACAACTAGGTCTTCATTAACATAAATTGGAGGTCAAAACTCGCAATTTTTAAGCAGATCGCTGTATGAAATTTCCTGACATTTCCAGATTTTGACTAAAATATTTAAATTTCCTGACTTTTTCCAATTTTCCAGGTAGCATGGCAACCCTGTTATATGTTGTGCAGCACCATTTGTTGTCTTTCAAGGGACTGTTTAGAAACAATGTATAACCGAAATTTTCATTTATGATGTGAAACATATATATATTTGCTGATTATTTTCATACTACTAAACCAATGCTGATATTATGCAACTTTATTACCATACTTTCAATTTGTTTTAAAGCATTAACTATGTTTGAACAAATTTAAAATGAATATTTAATTAATATTAATATTTTAAAACTAATATTTAAAAATGATAGTAATACAAATTTAGCATTTTCAAAATCATAAGAATACAAATTTCTGTATGTAGTTTTGTAAATTGAAAGAAAAAAAAAAAGGTCACACCTTTATATGGATGAACATCTTGAATAAGTAGCTTTTTTTTTTCAAGAACATTTTAAAGCAAATTTTAATTTGTTTAAAAGAAAAAGGTCTTTAATTATCATCTGGCATGTCTTTTGATTCTGAATCTTAAACAAAGTGCTTGGAATCGAATTCAATTCTTGAAACTTTTTT
>KK120498.1:233851-261698 GCA_000611955.2 Stegodyphus mimosarum | reverse complement strand
TTTTTCATCGTATTTCTCATGTTACTGTTTTTAAGAGACTGAAAAATTTAAGAAATTAAAAAGTTGTTTCTTTTTGCAACGGTAAATTGTTTAATTACTTTATTAGGATAATTAACATTTGTATCGAGGGATATTGCTTATTTCATTGTAATATTATGTTTTAATTATATATAATTTTAATTATAAAAAAGTTTTGCATGATATTTTTTAATCTGTTTATACCATTTGAGTTCTTAAGATCTTGCAAAGGGAAGTTGGTTAATTTATTTATTAGGATAATTAATATTTATATAAAGGCATATTGCTTATTTTGTTGTATGCTTTTTATATGTAATGCATTTTTAACTGAATTTTTTTTCCGTTGTTGTTTGTTTCTTTTTCGATAAAATTGTTCTGCAGAGTAAAATTCTGTGCAGTTTTTAAATTTAATGCTTGGTGTTCTCTTTAGGCATTTTTCTGGTACACTTAAAAGCCAGACGAAGGCTGGCCGCGCAGCGGCTAGTTACACATAAAGAAATTTCAGAGGGTGTCATTACAGTAGATAGCATTTTGAAAAGAAGGTGGGATTATTTCTTCATTGCTGCTACTTAAAAGCTCATCTGATAATTTTTTTTCAATCGTTCTTCAAGTGCGGATAGGTCTAACATCATTACACAATCGTTACACAATTATGTATTCTTTGACTGTTAATGTGTAATCTCAGAAGTTTCTAGTCTTCTTCATGCATAATCAGTTTCACGATCAACACTTTCACATGATTCTGGGTTCGAAAATCTCCCTTTAATGAAGCAAATTTTAATTATTTGTGGTTTTATTTTGAGTACAATTTGTGGTTTTACTTTGAGTATTTTTCAATGTATTTTGTATACTTGAAGGGATATTTGAATAAACCTTTGCCCGTAGAAAACTTTCAAATTCTTCATGACATTCAGATCTAAAGGTTAACACTAACACAATTTGCCAGGACACTACTTACACATATCGCAAAAAAACAATCATTTGAGTGCAGGCAGTACACTGATCCATAAAAAGTAAACTTTCGTGGTTTTGTCTATTTTCTTGAGCCATTCTGTACAAATGTCCACAGTCACCCAAGTTTCTTATTTGCTTTATATTCTAATGGAAAGTTTTAACATGTTTCAAGCATCTTGGTTTTTGTGACTTTCCTATAATTAAAGGAATCAGTTTTGCTGTACTATCAACAGTTGCACAAAGTAAAAAAGTAAGACATTCTTTACTTTGCTTAGCTCCACGACACAGCTCACTTCTGAAAGCTAAGTTCCTTGCAGGCAAAAGTTTAAAGAAAAGAGTTTTATCAACATCAAAAATGCCTTAATTCATATTTATCTATTTTAGCAGATAAATTCTTGGGTCACTCTTCAACTGACTCAGCAGAAATGCTTTTTTATTCTCCATTTCATGCGTGACACGAGATTCCAAGCTTCCTTCACTTTCAATCGAAATGCTATTTCTTTTGACTTTTCAATTTATATGGGGTCATTTACTGGAATATTGGATGCACAACACTGAATGAATCATTTTAGAGAAATGGCTTCGACCCCAGGAAATTTTCCATCTAGAACATGTAATGTCTTCGAAAGAGACTGTCCACAAATTTCTGCTCTTTCTTCAACATTTTTTTTCATATCATAAATAACTAACTGCTTTTAATGTTGTAATATTCAGTTTCTTTGCTAACCCAACTTTCATCTTGAATTTTATCTTTTAACAAGAGTGCCTTTCACTTTTGTGACATTTTGTATCAGTTAATTCTGATACTAGTTTCTGAACCTATTTTACTGAAATAACCCCTCCTGTCACAAACTGGTTTTGAACTCCTGTATCAGACTGTGACGTTTCATGCCTTTGTTTCCTTCTCCTATCTCCATTTCAGGTGAATTTTCTTGAACGGCAGAAGTGTGTAATGTAAAACAAGCAAAAGTGATGTATAACTGAAGTTATGCAATGCGTAAAAGAAATATTTTACTATTAAAATAAATAAGACTGAATCAGGACCAAGATGAAATGATATATAAATGTTAAAGACATACAAATGAGAAACATTTAAATGGTGCTCCACTGTATTTGTATATCTGAAATCTTACACACTAATAAATATTTCAAAAGTCTTTTAAGCATGATTGTTGACTAATTTCTCCAACCATTCCATTGAAATTAAGAAATTAAACAGTTTTATAAGAAAGCCTCCTTAAAACTACACTACATTTAGTTGTATGTAAAGCATCAAATGTTTTGAAACATACGTATTTCCCAGTCCCCAAAACACACATTGGAATAAAATAGTTACACAATTAACGTATACAGACAAGCCCTCTTTCAATGCTCCTTAACATTATTTTCTTTTAAAAATATTCTATTAAATACATACATATATTTGCAGTGTTCTAAATAGTCTGCATAATTTTGACTTTAAATTAAAGGCTTGAAGAGAACAATATTCTCACAATCACTAATTTCAAGTTAAATCTGGTTTTAGTTCTCTCCACCTAAAAATAGTATTTCAGCATTAATAACAACAGAATAGTTTGTAATCCAATATTTTAGTTCTATTAGGATCTAATAAATTATTTATTAGAACAGAATAGTTTGTAATCCAATATTTTAGTTCTATTATGATCTAATAAATTATTTATTTTTGCATATGCTTGGTCATAAGACTTAAAATTTAAGATTCTTTATCAGTAAATATAGTTGCAGAATAATTAATAATAAATTTAAAATAACTATTATTTGAATATCTATTATTACCCACATTTTCTGCAAAGATTATTTTCCCTTTGTTGTAATTATGAAATTAGTAATAAAACATCAGGACAAAATCAAATGTTTAAGAGTACACAGAAAATGTTAACTATTACAAAATAATGCTAAAACGATTTCTTAAAGTGTGATTTTTGACTAACTGCTATAATGATGTAATCAATATGATTGTGACATATTGATGGCTGTTGTTAATTTTCCACGACCTTGTTCACAAAAACATCATAAATATAAAGTTGAAAATTCAGAAAGCAAGTACAAACTTATGTTATAGAAAATTTTATTATTTTTTTTCTCCATTAAACTTAAATGAAATCAAAATTGTCTCTCAAAACTGATTACGAGTTTCTACAAAACTAATACTAACCGAAGGATTGATTTTTGCTTAATTTTACATTACATAAATATATACCAGTATTAATTGCATTCAGTTGTCAAGGAAATTCAAGGAAAATCAGTTTAATAACAAAATGAAATGCTTTTGAAAGAGATTTTTTTACATAAAGTAAGCTTACCATTTTGATTCTGAATTAATGGCACGTAACACTGGTGACAAGCTAATTAACTGTTAAATCTATAAAAATATATTTATAAGTTATTCAATAATAAATAAATAAAAACATTAAATCATATTAAGGCTGGCATATACATCAGATACATATAAAATCAAATCTCTTTTTAAAAATACAATTTTAGAAAGCTTTGAATCATGAAACATGACATCAATGTATTCAGTCTTGATAATGGACACTTTCGATAGCAGATAGGAAAACGTGCTGCCTGAAAATCTTTCTCAGACATAAATTATTTTTAGTTAGAAGGATGAATAAAATAAACATTTCCTGCAATGAAGTATTTGTTTAAAAAAAAAAAACATGGAATTCGGGAGACAAAACGTAAGAATTTAAGAAACTTTAAAAATTGCAAAATAAGACTGGTACAGAAGAATGAATTCTCGACAGAACTTCTAAGCATCATTTACAATCATGGCCATATTTAGGGGGGAGCTGAGAGACTGCAGTCTCCCTGAAATTGAAGTTTCAGTTCATAAACAGAATACAGTTACAAAAACACTCGTTTTAGATAAAAGGTCACAGCGCTCCCCCCCCCCAAATTAAATCCTAGCTATGGTACTGTTTCCAACTTATTATCCAAGATCTGTAAAATGACACATATGTGGAAAGAAGCTCTCCTAATCATTCCAGTCTTTTGCATTCTTCCACTGCTCTTGTACCTTATATGAGATAACATGTTCTTAAACAGAGGCGAGATAAGTGGCTAGCAAATCTGGCAGCCCCCATGAATGCAGAGCACTCTCAAAATACAAAATTTTTTTTAATCATCCATAATCAATCAAAATGTTTTATTACAGCTATCTTAGTAATATAATACATTCATCAATCTATTTTATTTGAAAGTAATAAATCAAAAAAAGAGTGACATCTCATTCTCCTATTTATTTATTTATTTATTTTTTATGTTCTTTAAATTATGCACTGAGACTTTCCTATAACGACAATCTATAGTTTCAAACAATTTTGCACTCCCATAGAGGTGATTACCTTAGAGAAAATAACTACCAATGATGTGTTTGATTTGCTCATTTTCCAAGAAATACTAGTCGGTTTCTAATATTATGGAAGTGACCACTGTGAAAGGTTCTGCTGACAACTGTGGATGAGCCATTAAGTAGTAAATGACCTTCATTTTTAAATTAAGTTTGGTGGTTCTACAATCAGAATTTATCAATGAACATTATACACCATATTGCTGTTGTGTGGCTTTAATATTTTAAACAGAGTTTGCTCTCTTCAGTGTTCAGGACTGCTGCTTCAATGTAAATGAGAGTGTCTGTCATACATGGCCTTTATTCTATTAATTTTAGTGACAATGGTTATTACCGTTCCACATTTGTTGAACTGGTCAGCATATATAATAATGTTTGATATCTTAGTCGAAATATAATATGTGTTAGTTTTGAATATGCATTTTATCACACTTAGCAAGCATACAATAAAATCAACTGGATTATAAAGTTGTTCTGCCCAACAGATATGAAAATAGCTAGATTTTTATTTTAATAACAGATTTTAAACCTCTGAAAGCAATGGAAACTATTCAGCAATCACTAATTTACATATTTCTTTATAAGTTAATTGCATTTTAAGAATAAGACCTTAGGTTTTTATTAAATGACAAGAGTAAGGGTTAGAGTAAGAGTTGCTAACAATTCAGAATCTTAACAAGACTTAATGCATATGTATGAGTTTACTATGTATTCTTCTTACAAAAATATAATTTTATTTATTTTTAATGCACAACATAGGTAGGAGTCATTTATACGAAAATTAATTTGGAGTTTTTGATGGACTCACGTTTAACAGTGCGAAAAACCAGCTTATAACAGGTACCAGGTGCATACTTATGAAGCAGAATGTGAAATATTAGATTATAATATTTTATATTGCAAATGAAAAAACACATTATTCTTTACACATGTATCCATTTGCAAAAGCTAATTTTTATATCATATCATATAATTTATTATGTTGAAATGTATTGACATAAACATGCAACAAATATGTTAATCTTTATTTTATCCTATTAGTATTTCTCCTGTTAACGGCTTGATAGTTTTTCACTTGAATTGCTTTTAGAATGAATTGAAAATGCATTTAAAAAAATGCATTAATCAAGGATGAGGAAAAGTAAGGTCACCTGATATTTTTAAGGAATTCATCAGCATCATTAATATATATTTAATGACGTATAACAGAAAACCTTTAATGAATGAATTACTAAAGCTTCATATTCAACTTTACATTTGCAAATTGATTAATTGACATTGGTATGTCTGGCCAAGTGAAGTAAAAGAAAGGTTTCTAAAGTTTGTATTGACTGAAGAATATACAACACCTTATTTGGAACAACAGGCATTGTCAGCTTTAGCAAAATTAGGTATAGATATTAAACTTTAGACGGCAAACATATGATTATGCAGAAAAACCTATCATACAATTCAGAAATCATTAGTTCACATATTTCTTTATTTTTTAATTACATTTTAAGAATAAGACCTTAGGCTTTATTAAATGACAAAAAAGAGGTGGTTTTTTTTTTTTTTTTAAGAGAAAAAAAATTAGGATTGCAATCTATTATTAGTCAGATTAGTCAGGATTGCAGTCCAAGTGTGATCTAAATACACTGGTTATCACAATTAAGGTTAAGGAAAAATTACGATTACTGAAAACGTTACATGTATTATGCAACTTACCCACCACATACAACACATAGTAAGGTATCAAATAACATAAAAAGAAATTAACAAACAAATAATGGTAATATAGATATTATCACATGTATAAAATGAACAAATCGAAGGTTCCAGTTTGCTATAGGAAAAGTACCTTCAATATGGAATATGATCGCCTCTAGAAGCAATACAGCACACACAGCGATGTGTGATGCTTTCAATTATGCGGTCTATCAGTGCCATAGGAAGCGAGAGCCATTGCTCTTGCAAAGCAGTTGCAAGCGCAGCAAAGGTCTGAGATTGAGAGCAGCTAGACATCTCCCTAAAGCATCCCAAACGTGCTCGATAGGATTCAAATCTGGGAATCGAGCTGGCCAATCCACATAATTGTTTCCTGTTGAAGATAATCATCTATGATGTGAGCCCTGTAAAGTCTTGCGTTGTTGTCTTGTAACAGGAAATCATCACCTATTGCCCAGGCATATGGGCTCACATAAGCATCAAGTATGTCATCTCTATAAACCTGAACATTCTCGGTTTCTCCTTGGAAAGACATGGCAGTCTGTGCGTTGACCCAAAGAGATCGAGCTAGCTACTTCATACGCATAATTGTTTCCTGTTGAAGATAATCATCTATGATGCGAGCCCTGTGTGGTCTTGCGTTGTCCTCCTGTAACAGGAAAGCATCACCTATTGTCCCGGCATATGGGCGCACGTAAGCATCAAGGATATCATCTCTATAAACCTGAGCATTCATGGTTCCCCTTGGAAAGACATGGTGGTCTGTGCGTTGACCCAAAGAGATGCCACCCCAAACAAAGACACTGCTTCTTCTGCATGCATCTCTTTCACGGATGTTTAACAGATGATAACGGGTTCCAGGTTCTCTCCTTATCAAATAATGACTACTATCACTTTCTAGACTAAACCTGAACTCATCCGTAAAGAGAACAGCCCTCCATTGATCAGGCGTCCAGTGGACATGTTGTCGTGCCCACTGCCGTGAGCGGCACGCAAATGGCTGGTCGCCTTGCATACAGACCACTTTCGTGGAGCCTTCTACACACAGTTGATATTGACATCAACCTTCCGGTGGCTGCAGCAAGGGAGGATCTAAGAAGAGTCGGAGTAGCAGATCTATGCCTACGTGCACATAATATCAAATATCGGTCATTGCGCTCATCGTAGCAGTTGGCCATCCTTGGCTGAACCTCCTAGATGATGAGATAGCCAATTCGTAACCTCCTACATCTGTGGTTTGAAATTGCCTTCAAAGTCTAAAAACCACAAAAGGACTCACATTTAGCCATCTGGCCACTTCTGTTTGACTTTGTCCTCCCTCTAGTCTCCCAATGGCACTCCATCGTAGTTCTGCAGGCAAATGATGCGTGGTGGTCATTGTTATGAATAGGCTATCTCAGATTCCTGATGTCACTATCACAGTGTACGTATGTGGGCTTGCTCTCAAACATGGACTTTTATACTCCTCACAGATGATGTATTCAGAGTGCAGGCCACTAATTTGCATATTGCAGTTTTACTCAGCTACTCTTACTTGGCAACATACACTCATGGACAAAAAAATTAGCGCACCAAGAAGGAGTAGTAAAAATGAAACGAAATTTTACATACGTAATGACTGCTTTAATATAAGTAAATGATAAGGAAATGAAAGAAAAAGGATAATTTATTTCAGAGAAAAAGTCAAAAGAACGGAGGAGTTAATACTCCGTTGGAGCCCCTCTAGCGCGAATGCACGATTCGATACGACCGAGCATTGAGTCATACAAGTTCTGTATGATGTCTTGAGACATTTCGTTCCATAGTTGCTGTAACCTTGCCTCTAGTTCGTTCAAACTCGTGAGATGCCCAACTCGTCGTCCCAAATGATCCCAGATATGCTTGATTGGAGACAAATCTGGGGATCGGGCAGGCCAAGGAAGGGTAGTAACAGTGCGGAGACAGTCTTGTGACACCTTTGCCGTATGAGGCCGAGCATTGTCTTGTTGAAAAATGGCTCCTGGGAGCCGTTGCATGAGTAGCATCACATGTGGTTGCAGGATTTCATGAACATATCGCTGGGCTGTCATGGTGCCACGGAACAATACTAGGGGTGACCGTGTATTGCAAGCAATGACACCCCATACCATCACACCAGGTGTGGGAGCGATGTGTCGTTGTACAGCAAAGGCAGGATTCAGACGTTCACCACGGGCTCTCTACACATGGACACGATTGTCATCACTGCCGAGACTGAAGCTGGATTCGTCGCTGAAGACGACCTAGTTCCATCCCGCTGCAGTCCAGTTTCCTCGTGCTCGACACCACTCCAAACAAAGGCGTCGATGGGTGGGCATCAAGGACAACGCACGTAATGGGTGCCGCGATACCAATTGTCCTTCCGCCAGGCGCCTTCGTATGGTTCGAGAAGACACAGGGGCCTCTAGTGAAGGTGCTACCTGTGCCTGGATGGCGGCCGATGAAGCAGTTGGCTGTACGTGTGCATTTCTTACGATGTGGCGGTTTTCTCGACAACTGTTCTGTCAAGGGCGTCCTGAGCTTGGTCTTCGTGTACATGACATCTCTCGGGTCCACTGGTCCCAATACCTCCTCATAACACAATCAGAGCGGCCTAATTGACGAGCTACTCGCCTACCTGACCACCCAGCTTCCATCATCCCGACGACATTTGTAAATGATTCAGCACTCTCAAACGAAGCTTTGGTTACCTGTTTTATACTCCACAGAGTATGGCGTTCAATGCCCTCTAGCGGCTATACGTAATGCGCAATCAGGCTGCATTTCTAATCATTTGCATTTCTCCCCGACATGTACCTTCATTGCAAGTTTCGTTACGATCCCGCAATTATTTCTTGGTGCGCTAATTTTTTTGTCCATGAGTGTATTTAAATTTTATACGGTGTGGCTTACTGAGGGAGTTATCACTATTTTTGTGATTTTTCCTTAATTTATGATAACCAGTATACATCTCTTGTGCTAATCATTTTTTAAATTTAATTATGGAGTTGTTTTTTTTTTTTTTTTTTGCAGAAATTTGTAGTGTCACTGTTCAATATTTTATGTTTTGTGCAAAAATTATTTGCTTCCTTCTCTGTATCCCCTCATTGTTGGCAAATTTTGAGTAGAAAACTGAAAAAATGAAAATAATTTAATTGTAAAAAATTATCTCCTACTTGATGATTAGCCATATAAAAGAACCCTTATCTGACATCTGTACTTCAGGTTCAGAAAAGAAAGTAACTGTAGTGGAGGCTACATCTTTATTAAAAAAATTACTCAGGCATAAAACAATATTCTGTGTAATGACGAGTTTGTGCAATTCTCTGATTTTTTTAAAGTGAAAATAGATCGATGTGTACACGGACACTAAGTTTATACAATTCTTTGCCTTGTTATTTTGGCTTTGTGTAGTGGCCATCTTGAAATTGTGCCTTGTCAATCGCCAAGAGGCACGCTGAAATATATTTTTACCTACACCTCTAACATAAATGAAACAAGAAGTGTTAAACAACATCTACACTTAAAAAATAACTGATTAATTTGCCAAAAAGAAAGAAAATTTATTAAATTTATTAACTCTGCTACTTGAAAGTTATCTAATTTACTAATCAATTATTTTAATTTTAAACTATCCCATAAAATGTTTTAGCAGATAGATGTTTTACTTTTCTCTCCTATATAATATTTCATTTATTAATGCAATTTAAATTTTTATGTATTTTAGTCCTGATATGCAGAGGAATTAACATAAGAATATTAAAACATTAAATCATAATTTTAATAATTTACTAATATTAAGTAATTATGTATATTTAATTATTTATAACACTTCAGCACTAACTGTATTTCAAACATTTAGGTATGCAATTGTTTTCTTAGGAGCTAAAACATTTTATGCCAAGGATCCTCAACTGGCTTAATCCACTCTTATTCCTAGGATAAAACATGTGCCCACTGCTAAATGCATTAGCTTCACTAAAAAGGGCTTTTTACAAATATAAACAATATTTAGTCTTCAAAAAGAGGTTGCTTACTGGTGCCTACCGGAGAGGAACTTTGGTAATCATACATGCTGCCTCCAAAAAGTCTGAAGACAGATTAATTAAAATTAGAAAAAAATTAAGATGAAGGTTTTACTGCTTCAGGTACTTTACTAATCCCCCCAATTGAGTATAAGGCACAGAATATTCATACAAAACTGTTAGTAAAGTCTTTGTTTGAGATGTTATTCAACTTGCATGTCATCATGGCTTGAATGTTTGTTATGTTGTGATAACATTGACTCTACATGTGAAGTCTGATTTCATTTTTGGAAATCCCTCAACAACAAATTGGGTGAATAAGGAGGGTGGTTATGAACTGGCACACAGTTTTTTGCTAAAAATTACACCTCAACTCTAGACCTGTAAGTGGGTGCATTGTCATGCAACAAGAAACCTCTCTCCTTCCATCGTTCCAGATGAATCTGCTGAATCCTCTTGCACAACAAATTCATGGCATCTGGGAATTGCATCCCAAGTTTTTTAATCCCAGTTATCATCATATGTGAGGAAGAATATCTGTCTCAGAACTTTAGAGACAGATGGTGTGTAGTATGCAATCTGCCACTTTCAGTTAGGTATTTATTTTCTACATGGTGCCACTAAATGGTATTTTTAAACAGAAGTATTTGATAAAATGAAGGAGAAAAGGTATAATTAAAACAATTTCAAGGCCACCACCTAAAAAATAACCAAAAATAGTAGATTGCATACTACATGATTACCGACAATTTTAAACATGAATTTCAAATATTCATGTCATGAGTTTTATGAACATATAAAATCCAGAGTTTATAAGGAAAATATTATCTAATGAAAAATATGCAAGAGTGCAATAGAAATAAGAATTCCAGCCATTCATTTCTCTTCAAAACTAGCATCTTGAAAAAAATATGTAATCTACTTTTCAGTATCTTGAATATTTTATTGTTTTTGTTATACACTTGATTTTATTCCTTCATACCAATTTCTATTTGTTATACAAGCTTGTATAATGCACACAGATACTTAATGGTTAAAAGAACTGTATGGCAACAGACAAGCACCACACAAAATTCTGGCTTATAACGATTGCTAATGTTATAAACAGGTAGCACTGTTTTCAGATACTGTGGCCTAAACCGGTTGCTGATACAGATGGAGCTATTTTGCAAATATCAGAAACATGTTAAAGCAGTTAATTTAGTGTCATTTTATTCATGTAATAAATAATGTTAGCTACATTTTTCAACTATTTTGCTGCATCCTTTTCAGCCTGTGTTGTTACTGTAAATCCACAAGAGATGATCTGGTCTAGAATTTTGTC
The DNA here is from genome assembly GCA_000611955.2 of Stegodyphus mimosarum. Taxonomy (NCBI): domain Eukaryota; kingdom Metazoa; phylum Arthropoda; class Arachnida; order Araneae; family Eresidae; genus Stegodyphus; species Stegodyphus mimosarum. Next base: position 250,297 of record KK120498.1, on the reverse strand, counting down.
CTTGCATTGATATTCGAGCAGATTAGTGCAGGTTCAAAATGTCTGTCCTTATCTGCTTGAGTCAGGTTATGCGGCACCCAGTGACTGAACTTTTACATCAAGTTTATGCAATGCAGAGCCCAACTAATGGGCATGGCACTGACATCTAACTCCTTACCAAGCTCTCAAATAATTACATACTGATCTTCTTGCATAAGTTCTCACAGGCAGGCTTCATCAACATTAGTACGCCAGCCAGACTGCTCTGCTTCTTGAATGCCATAGTCTTTGTTTTTTAACTTTCACAGTATCATATGACACAACATTAGTAACTAAAACTGTACACATGTTTTTGTGACATTCTGTAGCTGACTTTTTGCAACAGAACTGGAAGTAAATTATGTTTCTAATCTGGTAGTTCCAATTTAGACATCTTGTATTTAATTATAACAATATTTTTTACAAATTTCACAACACAGCGTTCTAAAGCAAGTCACTTTCTTTCAAATGCCAAAAATCTTTTGAAAAAAATATGATTAAACATGCCAATGTGAACTGTTTATGCAGACGATATTTGCAGTGGTGGGAAACTTTCATTAAAACTTGATATAATAAAGGTGAACTGTGAAATTAGGTTACACTGTATACAAAATTTTAAAATCCCATTTTTATAAACTGTTGACAATGTGATTGGAGCATTAACAGCCACAGACTTAAAAATGATTCCATAAAATGCTTAAAGCCAAAAAAAAATTTATTTAAAGATTATTTCATAAAAAATTCAGAAAAAATAAAAATAAATTACCTTAACTCAGTTTCTGGAAATGACACAAACTGTGAAGGAAAGTTAAATGTGCTTAGCTTCCAAAAGTACCAGAAATTAAATCCTATATTACTAATCTACACAATACTAAAATTATATCCAAAAAGCTTCTTATTTTCCTGGGTGACACAAACATTGTATCAGATGATTAAAACTGTTAATATTCTGAACTCAGTTTTATTTAATGCATTTATTTTATGCTTTCCTTTGCATGTGCAATGTCTAATTTTTGTATAATTCATTTTGGCAACATCTTACTGTAGTTAACAAACACTGTTCTAATGAAATTGAAATGTAATGTTACCAGTTGTCTTTGCTTCACACTCTGGAAAAGGTAATAAATGCTTTCCTGGTTGTATAATGTGGAATAAATTAAGTTTTCGTGTGCTCTGCATCACTGTCTGAATAATACTTTAACAGGTTATGGGCCCATTATACCAATTTTTTTACAAATTTACCCAGTATGACTTTATCTGTGTTATAAGAAATTTTATTGTTAATAAGCCTAACTGTGTGAATTCTTCAGAAGTGAAAACTAGTTTCATTGTAATCACGGAAGTATTTACTACAGAAAAACTTTTAGGATCACAAAATTGGGACAATGGAAATGTATCGTTAAAAATTTACTTATGGAAAAAGAAGGAGCTTTTGAAGTGTGTTATGGAGAAATAGTCAAACCAGAGCCAGTGCTGAAGGTGCTCCCCTAGAAGTCCGGAATAAGTACAACCGAGAATTAACTAAGTTTGACAAGGGTAATAGAGCTGCTCATGGAATTTTTTACGGACATTAGACTCAACAATCTGTGATTTAGTTTCCATGTGCAAAGCAGCAAGAGAAATATGGGTGAAGCTGCATGAACTGTTTGAACAGAAAAATAAGCAAGCCCAGTTGCAGTTTTCATCATTTGTGCGTGATCCAACAGATACAATGTCCATGCATATAGCAAAATTAGAATGTCTGGTGTCATGAATGCATGATTTAGAAATTAAACCAAAGGACTTTGTTATTCTGAGCAAACTATTAGAAACTCTAATGAATTTGAGCCACTAAAAATGGTTTGGTATTCAATGCCGGAAGAACAGGAAACACTGCCAGAACTGAAGGAACTGCTAATTTCAGAAGAGCAGAGAAAGATGTCAGAGCCACCTAGGAACAGCAAACTTGTTGCTTTAATGGCTAAAGATACTGTTGGGAAAACTTCAAGCAGGCAAACATTTTCAAGAAAAAAATAGGTCTGTTAACAAACAGAGAAAACAGTATAAATGTTTTAAATGTGACAAAAAGGGTCACTTTAAAAGGGACTGTAAATCCCAGAAAAATAATTGCATGACAGTCAATCATGATGAAAAGTCCAACTATGGGGAAGCATTTATTAGAGAGTGTCTCATTGTGACTAATAATAATACATGGGTAATCGACATTGGAGCTACTCAGCATATTACAAACAAAATTTACTGGTTTCAATCATATACAAAATTTGAGCATCCAGTTGAAGTAAGAGTTGGTAATAATGCAACAATGAAAGCTTATGGTCATGCTGTCTTAAAATATTAGTACAGAGTTCATGGTGAAACAGCTTCATGGAAAATGTACTGTATGCCTCTGATGATGCAAGGAATTTATTTTCTGTAAGCCAGGTGCTAGATTATGGATGCGAGTTTAATATGTCAAATGATAAATGTGAATTTCTGAAATCCAAAAATTTTGTTGCTGTTGGAATTCGCTGAGGTAACTTATTCAAGTTATTGGGTAAAATTGTGTCTCCTGAAGTTGAGTGTAGTATGTCCCCCTGAAGTGCAGGTAAATGAAACAAATTCTCTTCATCTCTGGCATGAAAGGCTGGGACATTTAAATAAACAACATGTTAAAAAGGTATTAAAGTCCAAAGGCATTCATATAAAATTGGATAGTGATTTTTGTGAGGTCTGTACATTAGCAAAACAGTATAGGCTGCCTTTCCAGAGTTGTCAACAACGTCCTAAAGAGGTTGGTGAACTCATTCATACTGATCTTTGTGGGCCTATGGAACAAGAATCCATAAGTGGTTCTTGCTATTATATATGCTTTACAAATGATTTCTCAAAGTACAGAAAAGTTTCTCCAAGTACATCTTATTTTCTTAAGCATAAGTCAGAAACTGTAGCTAAGTTTGAAGAATTCTGTACATTTTTTCAAAATCAAACAGAGTAGCCAATCAAGGCAGTTTTAAGTGATGATGGACTGGAGTATACAAACAAGGGCTTTAAGAATATTTTACGAAGAATGGGAGCAGAACTTCGCTGCAGTTCTCCCTATACTCCCCAGCAAAATGGAACTACTGAAAGAACAAATAGAACACTTGTTGGTTTAGCTCAAATAATGATTGTTAAATCTTTGCCAAAGTCATTATGGACTGAGTTGGTTAATACTGCTGTATATATATTAAATCGTGCTGGAACCTCATCAGTATATGGCAAGTCTCCATTTGAATTGTTTTGTGGCAGAACTCTAAAACTTAATTACCTCAGAGTTATAGGTACAGAGTGTTTTATTCATGTACCTAAACTGAAGCAAAAGAAGTGAAAGTCCAAGAAGTGAGAAAGGAATGTTGGTTGGTTATTTAGATGATGTTGATGGTTATCAGGAATAGTTAAGAGGTACAAGAGAAGTAAAAAGAACTAGAGAAGCAGTGTTTACTACTGAAGTTGTTTCATCATTCACTACTGTTACATCAATTCCCGAACAGCCTATTAATGTACAACCTTACTTATCAGGCACCAATAAAGAGGAAAATAATCCAGAACCCGCTAATGAGGACATACAATCAGAAAGAGAGTTGAGAAATTGACAAAACCTAAAAGCACTTGAAAAATCAATTGAGTGTCTTTTTGTGGAGTATGTGGAACCGGGGAATTATTTCCAAGCTGTAAATTCGGATAATGCCTTGGAATGGCAGGCTACAATGGGTGAAGAGCTGCAATCTTTATTAGAAAATAAAACATAGTACTTAACTGATTTCCCAGATGGCAAATAAGCTATTTCAAATAAATGGGTTTACAAAGTGAAAAATCATGCAAATGGAGATATCGACACATTTAAAGCTCGGTTGGTGGTTAAAGGATTTTCCCAAAAGGCAGACACCGATTACTGTGAAATGTTTAGTGTTCTGGTATGTTTTGAAACCATTCGTTCTGTGATTAGTGCTGCTCCTAATGAAGGTCTGGATTTGATACAGTTTGATGTCAAAACTGCATTTCTGTATGCGACATTGAATGAAGAGATTGACATGCTTCAACCTAAAGGTTATGATGACAAGTCAAGCAGAGCGTGTAGATTGATAAAAAGTTTGTATGGGCTTAAGCAATCTCCTCGTTGTTCGAATAGAAGATTAAAAAATTTCTTGTCATATTAAGGTCTGAAGGACAGCAAGGCTGATCCATGTTTGTTTCGCAATACTGATGAAGAACAAAAGTTGTTACGAGCATTATTTGTTGATGATGGGCTTGTTGCCGCTACACTTAAAGTCAATTTCTTTGAGGAATTGAAAAGAAAATTTAAAGTAACTGATAAAAATGGCGAATTTTTCTTGAATCTTGAAATAAAAAAGTTAAGTAATGGTGATATATTTATTGGCCAACCGAAATATGCCACCAAAGTTTTAAATAAGTTTAATATGTGCGATGCAAATCCTGTCTCTACACCTGTTGCGAAGTGTCAGCTTGCAGGAGATGATGATGACTGGATAAACTGCAAGAGAATTTCTTACAGACAAGCTGTTGGTAGTCTGATGTACTTCGCTGCGACTACTCGACTGGACACTACTTTTGCAGTATCATTTTGTTCACAATTTTTGGAGAAGGCTGATCAGAGAAACTGGTCAATGATTAAGAGAGTCTTAAAATATATTAGAGGAACAATTAATTTTGGAATATTGTTCTAAAGAGCCTTCAAGTCTGGAATCCTGGAAGCATATTATGATGCTGATTATGTGAATGATCCTAGTCTAGAAAGTCAGTGTCTAGCATGATATTTAAATAAGTGGCAGAGCTATCAGTTGGACAAGCCGACGCCAACAGTGTGTTTCTTTAAACACCAATGAAGTAGAATATGTTGCAACTAGTGAAGCTAGTAAAGATGTAATATGGCTGAAGTGGTTATTGGAAGACATAGCTCCTCTGAAAATAACCCCATCACTGCAGGTTGACAATGCAAATGCTATTCATCTGACTAGAAACACAGAATATCATCAAAGAACTTTAAATAAGTGGCAGAGCTATCAGTTGGACAAGCCGACGCCAACAGTGTGTTTCTTTAAACACCAATGAAGTAGAATATGTTGCAACTAGTGAAGCTAGTAAAGATGTAATATGGCTGAAGTGGTTATTGGAAGACATAGCTCCTCTGAAAATAACCCCATCACTGCAGGTTGACAATGCAAATATTATGTAGTATAAAATTATGAGGGTACACTTTTAGCTTTTAGAAATAATTTATTTACAATCTTAGAATGTATAATCACAGAGAACTGCTATACCAACATAGTTCTATTTTTTATATCTTCGTATCCAAAGTGTTGCCAATTACAAGTTACTAAATATTACATGTTACCATTTACAAATTATTAAATATTACATCTTCCATTTTTTTAAAGAGTTTAAAAGTTTTAACAGTCTTAAATCAATCCAAATATCTGGCCGGCTTTCTAATCACTCTCCCGCTTCTAGTTCTTAGCTCACCGTTCCTTGTTTCTGAGTTAGCAGAGTTTGGTAGTTGATCTTTTAAACTTTGCCCTTGAGAATATCTGGAATCATATCCTTTTACATCTGTTTTCTGTGTATTAACTCCTTGTTCTCTTCCTCTGATATTCTCTTCAACAGCTGAACTGTTTTCTCTAATATCTTTTCTATTTCTTCTCAATACTAATCCACCTGTTCTAAGTATATATGATCTAGGCGTCTTATGCACTTCTTCTACAACTGCTGGTTTCCAGCGATTATCTTGATATACCCGAACACAATCTCCTTTATTTAGCGATGGTAATGTTTTTGTATGACGATCATAATATGACTTCTGTTTAGTTCTTTCTTGGTTGATTTTTTCTTTTACATTTTTCACAACTTGAGGTTTAAGTAATTCTTCAGATGTAGGAAGAACCGTTCTTGTTCTTCTACTCATAAGTCGTTGAACTGGTGATCCTAGCATCTCATTAGTTGGAGTGTTCCTATGAGCTAACAATGCTAAATAAGGATCAGCATGATCTGCTTGAGCTTTCTTTAACAATTTCTTCGCCGTTTGTACTGAACGCTCTGCTAATCCGTTCGACTGTGGATGGTATGGACTGCTTGTTATATGTTTAAATTGGTATTTCTTTGCAAATTCTGCAAATTCTTTACTTGCAAACTGAGGTCCATTATCAGATATCACTATCAATGGTATACCGTATCTTGCAAAATGAGATTTCATGTAACTGATCACTGTCTGACTTCGAGTATCCGGTAGTTTAGAGATTTCAAAAAAGTTGGAATAGTAATCTACAATTAATAAATATACATCTTTGTTAATCTCAAATAAATCTGTCGCAACTTTATACCAAGGTAAATTGGGAATTTCATGTGGTATCATAGGCTCTCTTATGTTTTTGTTCTGGTATTCATTACATATAAAACATTTTGAAATTGTATCTTCTATCTGCTTGTTCATAAGTGGCCAAAACAAAACATCTCTAGCTCTTTTCTTACATTTTTCTATACCAAAATGACCCTCATGAATTAAATTTAACATTTCCTTTTGCATAGATAAAGGAATAATTACCCTTCCTCCTTTGAAAAATAAGTCATTTTCCATTGTCAACTCATCTCTGTAGTCCCAAAATACTTTGACTTGAGGTTCTACCTGATGTTTCCTTTCTGGCCAGCCTCTCAGAATATATTTCTTTAAGCACTGTAGTGTAGCATCACATTCACTTTCTTTCTTCAATTCATAAATTTTTTCATCAGATGCTGGAATCAGTGTACAAATTTCTGTATCTTCATCATTATCTTCTGCTGTTGTATTCAAATATGCTCTACTCAAAGTGTCTGCTATTAATAAGTCTTTCCCCTTTTTGTACCGTACATCTAGATCATATTTTTGTAAATTTAACAGCATTCTTTGCAATCGCTGTGGTGCTTTAAAAAGAGGTTTCTTAGTTATGCTTTCTAATGGTCGATGATCAGTTTCAACTGTAATACGTTTGCCATATATATATTGATGAAATTTAGAACATCCAAAAGTAATAGCTAAAAGCTCTTTTTCTATTTGAGCATAATTTTTCTGACTTTTTGTTAGAGCTCTGGAAGCATAAGCAATTGGTTGGTTTTCTTGTAGTAAAACAGCACCTAATCCTTCAGAACTTGCATCTACTGAAAGAGTTACATCCTTATTAACATCATAGAATTTTAATACGGGTGCTTTTGCAATCAATTCTTTAAGTGTTTCGAAAGCTTTTTGATGCTTTTCAGTCCAGTGCCAGAGAACATTTTTCTCAAGTAACTGTCTTAATGGTGCAGTAATAGTAGTTAAGTTAGGAATAAATTTGGCTAAATAATTAATCATTCCCAAAAATCTTTGTAGCGAAGGCACATCTGTAGGTTCTGGCATTTTAACAATTGCTTCCACTTTAGAAAAATCAGGTTTTAGTCCATTTTCACTTAACTCGTGCCCTATATAATTCACACGATTAACTTTTATTTTACATTTAGCCTTATTGAACTTCAAATTATTTTTTCGTGCTCTCTGGAGTACTTTTTTAAGTCGTAACTCATGTTCCTTTTCATTAGATCCCCATATTAAGATATCATCTATAATACATTCAACGCCTTCTAGACCTTCTATTATTTGGCTTAATTTTCTTTGGCAAATTTCTGGAGCTGAACATATGCCAAAAGGTAATCTTTTGAATTTGTATCTGCCAAAAGGTGTATTGAATGTACACAAATTACTACTTTCTTCGTCAAGCTGGATTTGCCAAAAAGCACTATTAGCATCTAAAACAGAAAATAGTTTTGCGTTAGGCATTCTAGTGACAACTTCGTCAATGGTTAACATCGGATAATGTTCTCGTTTTATAGCTTTATTTAAATCTCTAGGATCTAAACATATTCTTATTTTGTTCGGTTTGACAACTGTGACCATTGAATTTACCCATTCAGTTGGTTCTCTTACTTTCTCAATAACATTTAAATTTTCCATTCTTTGTAATTCTTTCTTAACTTTATCACGTATAGCTATGGGTATTTTCCTTGGAGGATGAATGACTGGTGTTACATCTTGTTTTAACTGGATTTTATATTCTCCATTCAAACAACCTAAGCCTTCAAATACATCTTTGTATTCCTCCAGTAAGTCTTCAGTGTAAACAGACATTACTTTTTGAATCAAACCTAGTTGCAAACATGATTTTAATCCTAATATAGAAGGTACTTCTTTGTCAATAACTTGGAATTCCACAACAAAATTATTTTTTCCATATTGGCAGTTAAGTACTACTTTTCCTAAAGTATCTATTTTATTCCCAGAGAATGTAACTAATCTTTTAATTTCAGACTTTTGTATCGGAACATTCAGCAATTTCACTTTGCTTTTAGAAATAACATTGCACATTGCTCCAGTATCTATCTGCAAATTTACTTTACTTTTATTTACATTAACGTCAACAGTCCATTTCTCTTCCTTGTTATCTGAATTAAGGTTTAATGTGCCAACATAAAATTCTAACTCTTCCTCAGAGTCGTGATTTATTAATTTAATTTGTCTATCTTTTTTGTTTACCTTCACTGCTTCATTTTTTATTATATAGCTTTTACACTGATTCGCGAAATGATTTGACTTTTTACATTTATGACAGATTTTTCCATATGCTGGACACATTCGATAGTCATGAGATGTTCCACATTTAGAACAAACTTTTGTCTTTTGTTTATCGGTATTTACCTCTTTGTAGGTATTCTTATTATGTTTACTTAGTTTCTTTTTCACTAAGTTTACAGCAGTTTCCTCATCTTTTATGATTTTCATTTGATGTGCACTTATTTCAGCAGATCTGCATATATCAAGAGCTTTTTCTAATGTTAATTCTGCTTCATGTAACAATCTTGCTCTCACTACATCATCTTTAATACCACAAACAATTTTATCTTTTATTAAACTATCCGTTAACTGCGCAAACTCGCATGTTCTAGCTTTATTTCGAAGGTCAGTTACATATTCATCTATGGTTTCTGACGCGGTTTGATTTCTAGTAAAGAATAAATGTCTTTCATATGTAATATTTTTCTTAGGAATACAATATTCCGTAAATTTTGTTTTAATTTCACTTAATTTAATTTCTTTACCCTCTTCTATAGGAAATGTATTATATATTTCAAGACCACGAATTCCTATTACATGAAGAAAAGTATTAACTCTTACCTTCTCTTCTTTACTATGTAATCCACTAGCTACTTCATATATTTCAAATGACTGCAGCCATCTCTGCCAATTCGAAGCTAGATTTCCATCAAATTTCATCGGCTCTGGTGGTTTTAAACTTTCCATTTTGAAAGCAAAACACTCCTGACACCATATAAAATTATGAGGGTACACTTTTAGCTTTTAGAAATAATTTATTTACAATCTTAGAATGTATAATCACAGAGAACTGCTATACCAGCATAGTTCTATTTTTTTATCTTCGTATCCAAAGTGTTGCCAATTACAAGTTACTAAATATTACATGTTACCATTTACAAATTATTAAATATTACAGTTATTGGAAGACATAGCTCCTCTGAAAATAACCCCATCACTGCAGGTTGACAATGCAAATGCTATTCATCTGACTAGAAACACAGAATATCATCAAAGAATGTACACATAAATACTAAACACATAGATGTTAGGTATCACTTTGTACATGATAAAGGGTTAAATGGTGAACTCCATGTTGATTATATCTCTGGTAAAGAATAACTTGCTGATATTTTCACAAAACCATTGCCAAGAAAGCATTTTGAAACTCTAAAAACTGCTCTTGGTATTGTGAATATTAATTTATAAATTGAGTCGAAGGGGAAGTGTTAATATTATGAACTCGGATTTATTTAATGCTTTTGTTTGCATGTGCAATGTCCAATTTTTGTATAATTCATTTTGGCAACATCCTACTGTAGTTAAGAAACACTGTTCTAAAGAAATTGAAATGTAATGCTACCACTTTTCTTCGCTTCATACTCTGTAAAAGGTAATAAATGCTTTCCTGATTGTATATTGTTGAATAAATTAACTTTTCATGTGCTCTGTATTATTGTCTGAATAATACTTTAACAAAAATACATACCCAGACCAGACTGAAAGATAAATTTACACATTTTATTAATATTTTTTAAAATAATTCATGGCTCAGAAAAGAGTACTTTTGAATTGTTGTTATAAAGCTTTTACCCCACTAATGATTTTTCATATGTAAATAATTTGATTATTATGCATACTGCTCATACTGAGATCTGTATTTATAGCTTTTTATGACTATTTTTAAACGATTATGCAATATAATGCCCCTTTTCCTCATACTGGATACACAAAATACAGCACTCACATAATTTTTCATATTTAATACTCCATGTGATATTCAACAAAGGGTACTGACATATTAATGATATTGCAAGTCAAAGTTGCAAATTTTCAAGGTGCGTTAAACTCTGACAACCATTCACACACAACAACTCTTCACTTTTAACAAGCAATGTACCATTTTCATAAAAATTATTTTTATTGTATTCCAAGTTCCAGTAGCTTTTATAAGCAAATTGCGATAATTTTTGTTTTAAACTCATTTCTAAAGTATGCATTCATGGGATTTTCCTGCAAGGAAATGAACTGCATATAATTTATGCAAGAATACAATATTTTACTCTAAAATGGATAAAGGTAATAACTGTTTTGAAGCTATTCTGAAAGCATTTACCACGAAATTTTTGCCAGCCCAGAAGAAATGAAAATCCACTTCTAAGTTGGTTTATTAATTGATATAAATACCTAATTAAAATGCAAAATATATATGGGTAAAGGTTCACAATTGTATGCCCCTTGTTTTTTGGCGATTCTTTTTTGACGCCAAGATCGGCGCCAGGAAAGCACAATTTTAAGATGACCGCTACCCAAAATCAAAATAGAACTAGAGCCTATATATGAATTTCACAAACTCCGTGTCCATGTACACATTGACCTATTTTTCCTTTAAAAAAAATCAGAGGATTGCAAAAACTAGTCATCGCACACTGCCTTGACTTTGTCCATGTGCACATCGATTTATTTTCACTTGAAAAAATCAAGAAGCTAAAACCGAGTTAAAACCCTCATGGTAACCAGAAATGAGATTTCATCACCAAAACTGAACAAAATTTTTCGCCAGTCAAAAGGGCACCCAATTCTAAACTACAGCCAATATACGAAATGTAAGAAGAAATTTTTTGCAATTAACAATGGTTCTTCTTTTTTGTCTTTAAAAATTGTTTACAACGTGGCAGTGTTAATACGTAAGTACCCAAAAATGATATAATCAACAGTCCTAAGCTAAAGAAAATAATTACGACGTTGATTCCTGATCATGTTTCAAAAAAGATATCCCACCTCAATCTATACGAAACATACATTTTCGACATTCGCAATGTTTCAGCGAGAAACCAAAAAAAATTTTTCCACATTCGTAACAAGTACGTTTTGCCAAACTGCTCATACTTCTATATTGTTAACGAGGGGAGAAAATGATAAACCACAATTATGAATACATTCATATATGTTATTATATTCACGAAAAATTATACCCATTGAAAACAGTATTTGAATATGCATAATACTACTGCTAAAAATGTACGGTAATATAATACTGTAACATACACAGTGCTCGATTACCACCTAGTAGGTCCGAGTCTAATACACATGATTTTAGAGGATCCCCCGGCACTATTCTAAGCTCTTAGTAACTCTTTTCTTTTCTCATGACAAAAATGAAAGTGAATATTTCGGGTCCTTAAAAGAATTCTGTGCCTATGATTTAGCCTACTTTAATAAGTTCCTGAACGTACACAAAAAATAAATTCCTTCACATTTTTTGTAACCAATGAAATAAAAGTGGTATTTTTAACACATTACATAGAACACAAAAGCAAAACTTTATTTTGTCCAATGAACAGATCAATATTTACGAAATATAAACACAAAACTTAAAACATAGAAGAATTATGCTTACCGCATGCAAAAAGGAATTCCTTGTTTACAGGAGATTTTCACGATCGGAAAGGGGGTAAAATGGGAGGAGTTCACAAGTGTCTACGGCCAGCAAGTTACGATACGGTGAGCATGCGCAAAATGATCCGCCGCTTCTATGATCCTCTAACATCGTTCGTCTGTCCCTGCTACTGAAATCACTCCAGACTGGCGACGTTTTTCGCCAATTTGGCATTATGCTGGTAAATTTTAGTTCAGAGATCATCCGAATGAAAATGAAAACGTTAATTAGAATGTTAAATTTTTAATGGTTATGACTGACTCTTTGTAGTCCAGAAATCTGCCGATTCTAAACCAAATCATATTTCGAATATTTCTATTGAGAAAAGAAAAACATTCGAAAGACAAAATGCACTTCTGTATCTGGTACATTTTGCATGCACCATAAATGAAAGATACTAAATAGTATAAATATTAAAAAAGATGTAATAAGACATTATATTAATAACGTGATATATATATATAGAGAGAGAGTGTAATGGCCAAAATCAGAAATATAATCAGATAAGAACGAAATAAATAAATAAAAAAAATTTTTTTTTTAAATCTGAAAGGATTCAGATTTTAGATTACGTCCAAAGGGATTTTACTTATTGATATGATAATTTGCCGAACGAAACAAACATTAAACTAAACCCAATACAATTCCAATAATCAACCCAGTACAATTCCAACAACCAACATAATACAATTCCAATAACCAACATAATACAATTCCAGTAGGAAACAAAATACAATTCCATTAACTGACAAAGAAACATAAGCACTAAATTGAAAAGTGATTCAACGCCTTTTTGTTTCCGACGCAAAATGCCAAAACGAAAGTAATAGTCCTTCGGGACTAAATCCCTTTGGACTAAAAATTGTGTTGGACGAAAACTTGGTGTTATATAAATTATAATACTGATATATAATTTCATTATGTAACATTATTAATTTTTATGGATATCCGATACAAAGAGAAAACATAGTAACTGATTATACACTTGAAGTAAAAATATAAATTGGATCAACCTCATATTACACTTCAAACTTTTACCGATTTAGAAATTACGAAATACTTATGTTCAGAGATGCTGTAAAACTGTTTTTGTACCACGTAAAGCAAAATTTTGTCGCACCATATGCCACCTACATGAAATAACTGTTGCTATTGCTAATACTAACAATGGAACTTTCAGCAACAACAGAAAATTCAGTGAAATTGGGCTGAACATTGAATTTCTTTATTTGTTTAAAATCATTCAGCAATAAATCTCATGATAATTTTATGCTCACATATAGTTTATTTAACTGTATTTTCTGAATAAGAACAAAAATTTCTGTTAAAACTGGTGTTAGGATATGAACTGCAATTTAGTTTGTCATCTTATGGGGGATCCAAGAAAGTCTCATAACATATTGAAGATTATAATATCATTTTTTTGGCATATGGCATTTATTTGCATTAATAGAACTGGGCTGTGTATAGGACTATGTAGGGTTTAAAATTCAAGCCTGCGAGAACTCAGTTACCGCTCAGGTTTTGAGTGAAATCATAATTACAGTTAGTGTTCATCTTTCTTTAGAGTTTATAACACTTTGGTACACTTCTGTTATCGGGACTGGATGTATGTATGCATGCCTGTATGCATGGATATATATGTTCATGTATGCACATATATATGTGTATACACACAGATACAAACACACGTGCACACATGCATACATTTTTTAATCTGGTCCCAATAACAGAAGAGTACTAATATTTTTTTTAAATGCAAAAATGAATCATAATATTCATAAAAAATCTTGTTATGAATGCAACATGTTATAGTAAAATTTGTATTGATAGTAGCCTGTATGCATGTGTCACTTTCCTTTGGAAAACCAAAACACATTCCAAACACTTGAGCAGTTGAAGATGTAAATCTCCATATCCAAATTGGATTCCGTCACAAAAAAGAATTTTTAGGAGAAGTACTCATTTAGTTAATAAAGTGGCCATGATGTCAAGAAAGCTTTAAATTTAGTAGAAACCAAAATTAAGATGCAGTTTTATCTGAACACAAAGTTGTTAAAAATAGTTACCCGTCTTTTTATGTTCAGTAACGTATTTTGTTACTACAAGTTTCTTCACCATTCATTTGTTTATTTCACCTGAGTTTCATAATACTTATATTGTAATACTTTAATTAATTTATTCTTCATTCCTTTTATCATTTTATTTTTGTATTACCTAAATCATGATATCTTAGTGATTTGTTTCAAAATTTTTGTCGTTTTATTTAATTTTTATGATATTTTAATTTATTATTTACTTATTTAGTATTACCTTAGAAACACTTATATCTTTGCATTGCATTTAATTTTAATTACTGTTTTATTATTTTATTTATTTACTCTTCCTGATGGCCATCCATAGTTTTCAAACACTTCTAATTTCATAAATAATGCTCTGGACTAGGGTATGAAATGTAAGAGAAAGAGCACAAATTGAACCAAGAAAATTAATTTTTAATGTGAAAACATTATAAATATTAAATACAGTAGGAATTTATATTTATTTTTAATAACCAGTAAAATTTATGTTCCTTCCTATAAGCCTTCATTCCCCTAATTGTCATGCCAGAATACTTAAATTTGGTAGCGTGCGAGAAGTAATGCAAATTCTACTACTGGGAGAAAAGGTTTAAATACTAAGTTCTAGAAGGCAAGGTTAGAGAATGTAGGTGAACTCTGTGCTTTTTGTAGCATGAGCTTCTTCTTAGCATTGATTGCTGGTTAAACGTGGCGTAGCAGCTATGACTTTGCTGCCACTAGATTTAAAGCACTCTTTTAGAAGGGAGGATAGTCTGAGTCCTGTAGCATAATTCTACTACTTTTGAATATCTTCAAATTTTGAGTTTAGTTTTTACTGTTTCAGTTACCACACAAGCAGAGGTGTAGTTGTTAGCGTCGACTTGACGCATTTTAAATTTCTTTAGGCTACTTTTAACCCTTCTTCTGTGCAGTCACTACTCTTCCAGTTTTCACGCAGCAGATCAGCAAGTGGACCCTACACAGTAGAGTCCCACAAACTCTACATTCCATATATCTTGACAATCACATTTCTTTAATTACTAAAATCTGCTGGTAAGCAGAATATTGTTTTCGAAATAATGTGTTGGTTTATTAATAGCTAGACTAATAATTTCTAACATTGCCTATATGTTTCAAACAGAGTAAGCATATTTAAATTACTGTATTATTGTAATTACTGCATGTATTTATGCATATGAATCTTTACATGTTTTCTTGTTGTGTTCAGATTCACCATGGTATTCTAATTTTGCAGACTTCGCCTGTTTCCCTTTGTGACTTCTAGAATCTGTAATGAATTTGATGACGTAGTTTTTTTTTTTTTTTTCTTTTTGTGGAAATTCCAGTGTACTCCATTCCTCATCATTAACAACATGACTGAAGAAAGTCAGATAACTGTTATTGATTGATTACTTCTCACATTCCTCCCTCCTAAGCAGGTTTATTGCTGTACCATATTGTAGGCAAAACTCAGTTTATTCTGTGTAGAGTTTCTCATTTTATATCCACACTTACAATTCAAGTATTGCATTGTGTTGTCTGTGCAAGTGAAAATGTCGAAGAAGAAGATGAGAAAACAAATTAACATAAAAATGGAATTGAAATTGGATGTCTTCAAAGACTGGACAAAGTGAAAACTATAAACAAAAGTGTCATAGATTTTGGTGTTGGATGAAATATTATGAGTCTTGAATAACCCAACTCTTCTTCCATAAACCTCAGCATTCTCTCAGTCAACATCAGTTTGCAGGAGTCTATTGTAAATACTTAGATTCTGACTTTTGATAAATTTCTCAAAGCAGAATATTCTAAACATGCAACATATGTTGGAGAACATTAAAGGAAAGAACTTCCTCCCTTCCCATTAAAAAAAAAAAAATTATTCAGCCCAATCAGTGAAAGAACATATCTAAAACCAAGGTACAGTAGAAGTCTAGAAATCCGCAATGCTTGGGACCAAAGGTCGTGCAGATTTTAGGATTTTGCCGATTTCAGGAAAGAAAAGCCAAATCATAATATTCAGACTAAAAGTGCAAAATAAATAAGGCATATTAGATACATTTACTTATATTATTATGTACAATAATGTACATTATTTTATTATATGCATTAAATTATATATCATTTATATTAGTGATTACAGGAATATTTTAAAGCATTAAGGACATGTAGAATAGAGACGTGCAAAAAATAAGGGCTACTAATGAAGCATTTTTTTTTAAACTTGTTTCAAACATTTTTCTGATAGAGGTTTGTTTTAAAACTTTAGGTGCTCAAGAGTAAGTTTTTTTTTTTTTTTT
>KK120498.1:168347-233500 GCA_000611955.2 Stegodyphus mimosarum | reverse complement strand
ATTTCAGATCATGTCTTTGCATATGCACTTTTTACGTTATTTTGTGTAACATATTATGATAGAAATAAATTTTTTTTTCTCAACATAAGCATTTCCACACTTTTAACATTTTTAATCCAATTTATATATTTATTTATTCATTATGTACAATTATACACCACAACAATAATAAAAAGAAAAGAACCTGCTCCTTATGTTTAATTTAAGATTAGTAATGATAGGTTGCACTGTTGCATGTTTTAAAATCATTTTCAGAAGTTCGTAAACAAGTCACTAAAGCCACAAAATCTAGGCAGTTCAAGCTTTTCCTTAACAGCTTGGGCCCACAAGCAACTGAGCGGTAAAGTCGCTGAACACTGATAACTCGGTCTCAGGCTGGAATTTTGCTGAACAGACTGCCTCTGTGGGCACTTTCGTGATTTTCTCCATGTGTAATGTGTGTATGAGATAGTTCCTCTTAAAAAATCCTCCACAAAGGCACTCCTTAGGCAAATAGCCCTTTACTATAATCAAATAAACTAAACCAAACCAACCCTAACAGCTGAATGGAATTCTTGTGGATTTTCCTGTGTATACTATTAATGTGATACAATATCTCTTAGCAAGATAGCTGCTACGTAGGGTTACCAGACATTGGAGATTTGCCCAAATGATTCAAAATTTGTAATTCTACCCAGACTGTGTCTGAGGATAGCAAAATGTCTGCTATTTTTAGATGAAAGTGTCTGCTTGTCAGTCAATTTTACCACAGTCAATTTACCACATTTTATATTCAATTTTACCACTAAATGCATCAGCTCCAATAGAATGGATTTTTTCAATAATGAACAATAAATATTGCTGATTGGAAAGACAGCTGCCAATAGTAAAGAAACTTTTAAACTTGAAAATGAATTCCGAATATTCACCCAGAAACTTTTCTGCAGATTAATAAAAAGTTTTTGTTGATATTATTATCTAATGGAAAATATGCCAGAGCAGGTCCAGAAACAAAAACTCTAGCCATCTACATCCTCTTCAGAGTAGGCAGTCCACTTTTCAGTGTGTTTAATATTTTGTTCTTTTTTAATACTTTCCTTTTATTCCTTCATACTTCATAACTATCCTAAGCATGAGATAAAATAATAACCCTATCAGTGTGTGCATTTGCATAATTCAGTGACAAAGAAGCATCAGTTTCCAAAATCAAAATTATAATCCGAGTAACTTATTGAAAATAACACCTCATGTAATATCCTGTTAAAATCTCATCACCGCTGTAAGCCTAAAAGTAAAGAACTAAAGGTAAAGAACATTGAAATGATTACTAACGTTGATACTGGTACAGCAATGGAAGCTTACACTAGCTGGACAGCCCTTGCTAAATATATGCACAATATTTTTACAGCTACTGGGATTTGTTGTAATTAAAAGTTTTTAATCTATCTAGCTACTTTTGAGTGATTTTATTCAGAAATGCTTGAAATGAATATTTTATAAAGTAAATTAGGTACTAAATGTAAATATTGTATTCATAAAACTTTCTAATTTCCCACATTCCATTTTTATTTGCCGTTTCTGACATAAATTCTGAAGGATTACACCTCCTTAAATGATGGCTTAATATTTTAGTGTTGGAATAAATTTTCACGCAGTGTGGACACACGAAATTTATTTTCACTTGCATCCATGTTAGAACGCTGCACACTATTGCGCATGCGCGCCGCACTGCGACCCTGCTGTACCTAGACATTTGTGAGATTTTCTGGGTCGTATCATGAAGATCTACTTCGAACTTTCTCGCCAAGTTATTTGGCGTCATCGGTTCACTCTTATTTCTGTAATTCTGGTAGAAGGAGTGATGCTGATCTCTGAGTATGCTAAATAATTCTCCCATGAAATTTAATTTAATACTTTGTTTTCTAACTTTGCACATTTTGCTTGATTAATTTTATTCTTTCTTTTAGATGTGCGTAATGGTAGTATTGGCAAATTTCAAGTTGTCCATCAAATAAACAAATTTATATATATCTAATAAATGTTTGCTGTACATCTTACACTTTATTGTTAAATATGAAAAGTAGTTTTTCCATGTTTATTTATTTTTTTATACTCATTTGTTATTTCATGTGCTGGTAGATTCCTTGCCGAACACATGTTTTTAGATAAATGCGCCATTTTCATTTAGCTCGTGTAAAGATTACAGTTTATCGAGTTTTTTAAGTAACTAGGAAAATTAATTCGGGTCTTCTTCCGCAAAGGAAAAGGTTATAAAAGGCTTTGTTAGTAAATTTTAGATTGAGGATAATTCAAGTAAATATGCCATTTTTACTTAATCTGTGCAGACGTTGCTCTTTATGCCTCTTTTGAGTAAATATATTAATTAGTTCTTGTTTGTGTTACTTAATATCTTGTTTTCAAGATTAGCATAGTTTATTTGGCAGATTGGATGTGATTTGTTGAAAATATTCGTTAAAACTATACATTCTGGTAAGTTCTTGGCCTAACAGATTGGTAAAATATATAGAAGTTGCTCTTCCTTGTGCCTCTTTTGAGTAACTATATTAATTAATACTTTTTTGTTTTATTTAATATTTTGTTTTGCAGATTAGCACTGTGATTTGTTGAGAATATTCATTTAAACCGATGGTGATAAGTTCTTGGCCTAACATATTGGTAAAATATTTTCTGATCTTAATAATACTGAATTTTTTTTATTATATTCTGGGATAAAATGTGCTTTTTAGGTGTGAATTTTTATTTTTTTTATTTAAAAAAATAATTTTTTTTTAACATTTTAAATTTTAGCTTCTTGTCGTACCAGAAGTTAGCATCTAAACTAGACTTAAAATGTTATATGACTAAAACCCCAAAATTTTTTATTCTTTTGATCTATTTTATCGTATTTAATTTTTTTCCTCCTCCTCTTCACATCTATTCAGCTTTACTAAACTCAGTCATTACACACACCTGCAAGACACTATTTATTTTAAATGAACATAGCTTCCTCCCCTTTTGACTGCAGTCATGGACACAAGAGTATTTTAGGAAATTTTCTTACTTCTTTTCCTTTTCTTTTTATGGGCCTTTTTTATTTTTTTTTTTCTCTCCATTATTTTTGGGCCATTTCTTTTAAACTTTTTTTCGTCCCATTTTTTTTCATGGCCTTTCGAACTCGTATAAAGTATACGAAGTTCCTTTTTACTATCCTCTCAACTACGAAATTGCGCCCTTTCTATATAGCTTTCCTTCGCACCTTAGCTTGATTTTTCGCCCGTCGGTGCAAAAAGATTCAGCGGGTGCGAAACTAGACTTCTGTCTGCTTTGTCTGTCTGTCTGACAACAAAAGAGCGAAAAATCCTCAATGGCCACGAATGACGGAGACAGCAACTTGGCCAGCTCCGAAATTTATATGTGTTTTCCGGAAAAAAGCCTTAATAAATTAAAAAAAAATTTTTTTTTAATTTTCTCCGAAGTGTCTCGCCCTCAAATTTGACAGTTTTTCTGTGTAAAAGAGGTCTCATCTTCCTCCCTGTTCATTCTTCTGCAATCCGAAGGAAAACAGGAGCTTTCAGATAAGTAGCCTTATTTTCTCTAAACTAAATCAAATATATATCACTAAAGTTCCTTTAAATTCACTTATTTATTATGGTAAAAAAAATGTATGAATATGTTTGGACACCGCAATACTAAATGTTACCTTACTTAATTTATACTTTTGTCTGCACACAATCGTATTTAGGACATTTTCTTACTTTCTTTCCTTTTTTTTTTCTATAGGCTCTTTTTATTTTTATTTATTTATTTTTTCCTCTCCATTACTTTTGGGCCATTTATTTTTAATTTTATTTTGTCCCATATTTTTTTTCTGGCCTTTAGAACTCGTATAAAACATGCGAAGTTCCTTTTTCTGTCCTCTGAAATACGAAATTGCTTTCCTTTGCATCCCAGCTTGATTTTTCGTCCATCGGTGCAGAAAGACTTAGCGGGTGCAAAACAAGACATCTGTCTTGCCTGTCTGTCTGTCTGACAACAAGAGAGCGAGCATGTGCGCCAGAACATGGTAACCCCAACAAGTGTTACAAGCCGCACAGGGATTTTTTTTTTTCTGTTTACTTCGAGTTACGATAGATTTGCTTTAACCCCAACAAGTGTTGCAACTCGCACAAGAAGTTTTCCTGAAGGCCGAAAAGGGATTTTTTTGCCAGAACATGGTAAACCCAACAAGTATGTATACATTCACATTCACAAGCAGATTTGATGAGATGATTCGGACACTTTTTCAGTGCAGCTGCTTTTATTCGACTTTTTCCTAACAGTTTTAGATAATCCATATTCTTCAGATGAGACATTCTGATGACAAATGAACTCTTCTTTTTGCACACTTTCTTTTATATAGGTAGCAAATGCAGACGCTTTGGTTAAAGCACAGCAATTAAATACTTTTGCATGAATCAAACATGTTAAAGAATGTTCCTTTTTAAAATTTTCTATCTTAGGACAGTCTAGATTTATGATGTCCCTACATAATAAATTTTCTAACAATAATTTCTTTTCTAGTCCTTTCACGTATATGATAGAATAAATAGATGACAAATAACGCAATATGAGATGAGTATAAGGTAAAACACCCTCATTCCAATTCATGTGATGACAATTTCTTGTGACCCAAGCAAAACACTTTTGCTGAGATCGTGATAGTGTTTTCCAAGGCTGAGGGGGTAAAAATGACCAGCAACTGTGATATCCTTCATGCACGGAGTAAAAAGCTAATTCTTTGACAATATAACAATGAGACATCCACTGAAAACCTTCGAAATCGATCACGATGGGAGAAGATATGCTAGCCATTCGACGTCTCAAACTGAAATGAACTATCGGGGCTGGTAGACATAGTATTTATCCCGAGGAAAGATGCCTGTACGAAGGCGAAGCGTTTCGCTTGTTTCAGGTAGTAAATCAATCAGCAAGTAACTGAAAGGTGTTGAAGTAGTATCCTGAAAAATGTCTTGAAAGGCTTTTACTTTTTCGGGGAACTTTTGTCTAGCTAAACGCATAACTTGACTTTTATCTCTAGGATTTTTGTATAAGACAAGATAATGGGAATTTAAATGAATATTTCTCATCTCCTTGCCTTGGTGAAAAAGATTTTGTGTTATGAAAATGACTGAAAGGTTTCGGTGATGACTTCCTTTTGTAAAAAGTTTGCATAAGCGAGTATCACTTGCTAATTCAGACATCAAATCATCTATAATAATTAAAGCATTGTGGAGGGTCTGCAGGTTAGATGGTAATCCTTCTTCAAAGTTTACACTTTTCATGGCATTAAAAAGAGGTTGATAACTTCCGTAGCAGTAAATAATATTGGTCCGCATGGGGATGGAACATTTTATGATCTATCAATTTCTTCACAAAAACCGTTTTTCCCAAACCAGTAGGTCCGCTCAGAAGACAAGTTGAAGAATGTGCTAAATTGGGTAGTTCCATTTTTGGAAACGAGAGGAGCTTTAAAAACATTGACTTTTATTTTACAGAAAATCTCTAAGCAGTCTTTAAGGATATTGGCAACCAGAAGACATTCGCTCCTTGAATCCACAATATTTTTCGTAAATTCAAAACAGTGATTTTTGAAAACATATAAAGAGTTTTGAAACTCACAAATCGTTTCTCCGCAATGTGTGTGATTTAAATAAAAATTCAAAAATTCGTGGCATTTGATAAATCCTATTGAATCAATCTTTTGATATATTTTATAGATTTTAAGTGTAGTTTTATTTTGAAGAAAGTTGAAATCTTGTTTAGATGTCCACTGAAGATAAGTCCAAAGTAGGATACCCATACTTGAAAATATCCACATGACTGAAAAAACAGCAACAATCGTTTTTCGTTCCATGTTAGTGTTTGTGATTTTTTTTTACAAGCTGTGATCTCACTATGTATGGAGAGACCTTTTATACCCCAAAAATGCGTGATCTCCAACCCTTATCTAAAAAATATATAGCTATATGAATAAAGTAATATTTTATTTAAATAGGTGTAGAAACAATACAAAGAAATAAGACACAAATTGTTTTTCAAATTAAAGCAACTTTATTTTTTAAAAATCATGCTTACACCATATCGTTTTTTGACAAATTGAAATATTTAGAAAACGTGATTCTTTCCAGCTAAGGGTGATACAATGAGTTCCATATAGAGTCCTTGACATCGTTTAATAATAAAATAAATACAATAATGTCCATATACATTAGAAGTTAAACTCTGAAGCGATATCTTGTTCCAGCAAACTTGACGATATTTCTTGACAAAGGATGTGATATCTTTTCTATATACTTCAGGCGGGAGTCCATAAGAGTAAAAAAATTCCAGAGTCTGTTTGTCTGCAATGTAGACAGCTAGCCAATGAGTTCCTTTTTCATCATGTTTATCAGTATTCAGCACCAGTGCACAGGGAAAACACCCGCATAATATCTCAAAGAAATAGGATCTCGAAATAAGATTTGATGAATCTGTGATGAATTCATCAGTTTCCAAAATCGTACAGAATATTTCGAGCTTTATTGATTTCTATCAAATTTTCAAATTCAGCGTACACTAATAACGAAACAGTTTGTTGTAGAGGAGTCCCAAATTTTATTTCTAATCTTAAGTTGCTATGTCGAACCAGATTTAAATGAGAGCCATCACAAAGGTCAGGGGACAGGTCCAAGCGAAATAAGGAATATCCTTTTGAAAATTCTGATCTTGAAAGGTAAAGTCCTCTGTCGTCTGCATTCATAAATAAATTCTGGTGAGCTCGTATGAAATGATTTTTATCAAAATTAGGCTGAAGAGGATTATGAGGTACCGGTTGACCAACCACATAAACGCCAATAAAGTTCATATTATAATGCTTGAATTCAAAAGGAGACTTTTTATAGTTTCCGTTAAAGGCATCATTTTCGACACATGCCACCACAATACGATGAGGCATTTTGTTATGTCTGTGAGGTGTGGCAGCTAAGTGCAGGATGCAATGAGAACGGACTAGTCAACAAAACTAACATTTATTTCTAACTACTGAGACAGACAAAATGATGCGCCTTTCACGCAGTTCTACATTACACCTAGCCTCGTATCAGACGCGGTCCGCATATATGAGTACGGATACTCTCGAAGTCAGATGCTACACATTTGACCTATGAAAATATTGTCTTGAATAAAACTCATATTTCCCGTTGGAATGGAATAGGCTTTGCAGAGCACTCTATTAATGGGATATTTGGCTGTCGATTTTTCTAGGCTTTTGGCATGTCTTAGCACAACACCCGCACTGACTCTCACTTTTCTTACAAACGAAGACGGTTGTTCGAGTAAAACTTTAAATTCACCTTAGCCCAATAAACAAAATTCAGGTTTGCTGCGTATGAGTTTAATTTTCATATCCACCATATTCAGAAAAAGTCTTTCCTGATGAAACATATCCAAGTGCAATCGGCCAATCATATCGACCGAATCACTCAGTTTAAACAATTCTGCTCGTTGGTTGAATCCTTCATTCGGCTGAGTGTCTTGAGTATCAAAAACATTCATACGTCCTGCTGTACCTTTGAAAAATAATTCTGATGACAGTTCAGACGTTTTCGTATCAAAACCATGATTCAGTAATTTTTTTATCATGGTTCTGTAAGGATATGTATTATTAGTGGTGGAAATGAGTCTTTCATTTAAGCTAATATCCACTTGAGAGAACATAGAATGTAAAAAGAGATTGACAGGTCCGACTTTACTTTCAGCCTTTATTGGCTTGCCATCATTTTTTAAAATTTTCGCTTTGACATAAAGTTGTGTCTGTGATAAGTCAAGGTAGTCGTCT
The DNA here is from genome assembly GCA_000611955.2 of Stegodyphus mimosarum. Taxonomy (NCBI): domain Eukaryota; kingdom Metazoa; phylum Arthropoda; class Arachnida; order Araneae; family Eresidae; genus Stegodyphus; species Stegodyphus mimosarum. The sequence continues at coordinate 225,666 of KK120498.1, read as the reverse complement.
CCGCTTCTAGAAACATTGAACTCGACAGGACTGCCTTCTGATACATTGGATAATGGATGAAATTCAACCCACTGACCTTTTTCGATAACTGTTTGTGTGGGAGGTAACGAAAATAAATCCAATTCGGATTTTGCGCATTCCGGAGAACCTTTTAACAGAAAAGCCATTACGAGTAAAAAATATCATATCGTTGCACCATCCTGGCTTTAGACGAAATGAAGTGTTTGGGGGTTTTGCGCTTTCTTTTAAACCTTCCGTGACCGATCATCTCGTCTGCTTTCTGAACTGCTTTCCTCGTTAGTTTTTTGCCAGCTTCTTTAGATCTGGTTTTGAAGGAGACTTTAAAATTTTCCCCTGACAATGCGTCGTTTGCAATTTGTGTTCCAGTCCGCAAAGCTTCTTTTCCAATTGTTTTGGCTCCACTCATCAAAAAAGGCATAGCACTGCGAAACAGCTTTGCAAAAAATCCACCAATACCATATCCTTTCTGTAAAATGGTTCCTTGATAGTAAGGTAATCCATTTCCAGTTTGAGCTAAATAATAATCTTCAAATTTTTTCGTGCAACACGTATAAGGCACCCGCATGTTTGATGCTTCTAATCTTGCATACACAATCCAGATGAAATCAATTTGCAGATGAAGGCTTCTTTTATAGAATTTGTCTTAGACGAAAATGCAACACAAGAAATACTTTGCTTCTTTCGAATGGTACTAAATCTCCAGAATGAAGTCTTATGTGAATATGTATAGTCTGAAAATGCTGACGGATCACTGGCAAGTAAATAGGCCTGGGATAATGAGCGTTTATGATGTCTCCGTCATTTCCTTCTACGGTGACAATTTTTAACAACGGAGCTTGTACATCTCCCACAATTTGAAGCTCTACGAGATCGCAATACACATACATGACAGGAAAAGATACTTTGGGATCAGCTAGAAAAGGACTTTGCTCCAATTCTTGGTAAACACCCGGCTCGAACCCTAGAAGCTCAGCTAAACCTTCGTGAAGAATGGCTTTGCAGTTTTCGTCTGTCTTAATGGTAACTTTTTTCGCGACAGGATGATAACTGAATTCAATCTTATTTTTATGGGAAGGTATTTTCATGGCTTTTAATAAATCTGGTATCGTTTCATAACATCCTGAAGGCACTCTTCGACCTTCCAGTTTCCCATCACCCAAATCAAATCCAAATAAATTATTGTCTTTTCGGACGTTATACCATGTGTGAGGGTAAATAAAGTCCACAAGAGACAACTCCTGTTGACTATTTAAATCAATCGGAGTAGGAAGCTGAGTGGTAAATTGTGATATTTTGTTGTCTGGAAAAAAGCGCATGGAGCTGTCACTGATCAGTGTGATAAAGAAAGACATGTTCAAATGACAGATAAGCGGAATGTACGGGCCTTTCATACCCTTCTAACATCCTCCACCCAAGCATTGAAGCTTTCCGGGTACCCCTGAAATTTCACAAAATATTCCACTTTCCCGCGACGTTTCCTTGTTTTCAAAACTTTTTCAACGGGATAATAACCAGAGTCCGAAACCTTTTGAAGTTCTTGTTTGTAAAAAGTTCCTTGTACAACTTCTCCTGCAAGATCTTTCAGTTTGTAGACAACTGGAATCCGTCGAATAATTTTATAGATTGTAAAAATTTCTCTTGTCCAGTTTTGTTCGTATCCTTTCTCAAAGAGCATTTTTTCTCGGCTGATGCGTACCGTATCTCCAGTCTTTAAATCTGAAGGAACAGGCACTTGTGCTGGTTGCTGTCTGTACAATGTTTTCCAAATTCTTTCTTCATTTTGTAATGTAACGGATACTACGATGCCATGTATGGTTATAATTGGATATCAATTTATCTATAACATCAATGTACTTTCGTGTATTCATTTCGGTAAAGTATTTCCACATTTTTGTTTTCAGGCTTCGATTAAATCGTTCTACGACAGAAGCTTTGGTTGTATTATGTGTCGTGAAAAAGCGAACGCTTCTCTTTTTCAAAAAATTTTGAACTTGTTTATTGGTAAACTATTTCCCTGCATCTGTTTGTAATGATTCGGGTGTACGTTCCGAAAATATCTTTTCGAAAGCAGATTGGATGGACGCAGATGTTTTATCTTTGAGAGGGATAGCCCAAGCGTATTTGGAAAGGATATCTATACAGGTCAGCAAATATTTGTATCCATCATTAAAGGAGGCCAAGGATTGCATATCCACTAAATCAGATTGAAATTGCTCGTTTAAGCCTCCTATGATGACTCTGTTCCTGCGAAACTTGTGCCTGAAAGGCTTGTGCAGAGTATAAGAATCCTTGGTTTTTAGCCATTTCTGGATGTCTTTTGTTTTTACGCGACCTTCTAAAGCACGATGCAAAGCAGCAACACCCTCGAAACTTGCGGGGACCTGTGGATCCCGATAGGTCTGAGCCAGAGCTGCGTTCACTGCAACAGTTGTTATGATCTAAACGTACACTAATAGTCATTTATATATGTTTAACTAGAACAGAAAATATACCCTAGTTTCACCTATATAAAAATTCTAGAAATAGGTCTAAAAACAAGAGAGAAAAATGAATGCTACTTAACACGCCTAAGGTTGAACAATTAATGATACATGTTTAAGAATAACAACAATATTTATACTCTCTAAAAATCAATTGATTCGTATTAAAAATTTATGTGAGTGATAATTACAGATTCATTGTTTCAAATAAGGTTTGAATCAAAGAATGAGATTATTGTAAAATGAAAATAACATTTTATTGAGCATCATAATTGTTTTACAAATATTCATAGTATTCAATACCTAAGACACTATTCGTCGTACAAAATGTATTTCTTACTTCGTCAAGTACATGGTTTAAACACACAGATTTTAAAAAGTCCTTGGTAATGTAGTCAGCAGGTTTTAGTAGCATTAAATAGGATTCTTCACACCAAATATTTCCGTAAAATTGTCTGGCGATGTCAATAGCATTGAATCTCAGAGCAATGGCATTCACAGTTTCTGTTTTATGCACGAGTTCTTCACAGTCTCTCAGCTGGGGATATTTTAATTCTTCTTGTTTATTAAGAAGTTCTTCAAGCGATGTCTTTAAAATGGTTTGGAACGTGCTCTTCCCATAGAAATGATAGAATAGCCTGAAGAGGCTGATCGCACCGGTGGTGCGAATAGCATCGGCCGAAAGTGAATGGGTTGTTAAATTCTGCACTAAAACTGGTGTAATATATCAGGTAAAGAAAATTGCTTCTGTTTGTCAAAATGAATGTGAATTGGTTTGTAGAATGTGCAATGCATGTGTTTGACATTTTTGAATGCACCTGCATGGGTTATTTTGTACTATATAATATATGCAAGCATATTCATGCATGCATAAAAATTGCATTGCTTTGCACTTTCAAACGAAATGTTTCATCTTTGAATAAATTTGGAGTACTTTTTGCTGATCAAACACTTCCAGAAAACTGAGATGAAGGAAAAATTATGTGCAGTCTGAAATTGAAATATTTGGATGATCAAATATTACACAGCTCTTACTCAGTTGATACGATATCAAAAGTAAATATGTTATTGGACAGATGTTTAAGTATCATAAATGTTGAATCTCAAAATTTGCCTGCTGTTTTACAACTACTGAAACAAGAACCACCCAATAAAAAAAATTAAATCGCAAAGAAGATTTTTTTCAACAAAGAAAAAAACCTGTATTCAATAGTGCCATTAAAAATCTACTGTTGCAGAAAAGCAATTGATAATTGAACGTCCAGTCTGTGAAGCTGTCAATATTAATTCGGATTTTGATCATTCATATGCAGGGGATTTGCAAATAGTTTTGGGAAGTCGGCATAAGTATTCAAAATTATGGCTCCATTGGCATTTAAATATTTATTTATTTACCAGTTAAAATATCTAAGTATAGGAAAGAAACATGATGATACAAATTCAAAGTTCAAATATATAATAATAATTGTTGTTCCAAGCTCATCGTCACTATGGAAACTCATTGCTATGTTGCCCCATACTAATATTTTATGTTTAAAAATTCTTCGTATAAGAAGAAATATATTAATTCGATTTTAAAATTAGACATGTCATTAAGTCCTAATGGCCCTTGTTTCCGAGATTGTCTGTTTTTTAAAAGCTTTCTGGAAATAAGTGCTTTTAGGACAGTTACAGAGCATTTTTTTTATGAAAATTAGAAGCTGTTGACATGTTTACTGTTCAAGTTAATTAGTTTATAATTTTAATCTCCCTCATATCTCAACTAGCTTCTGCGAAATTGAACTTTGTGCATGTTTATTTTAATATATGCAATCTATGCTTTCCATAGAAATTGTAATAGATAATAATTGAATTATTATCTATTACAATTTCTATGGAAAGTTTGCTCTCAGTTGTATTGCCATGACTGCCATGTTTAAAGATCTTTTCCACTTTATAAGTCCTTAACTGTTAATCTCGAGCAAAGTATTTATTAACAGTTTTTGTGTCGTATTACCTGGAGACACTAGAATCAGAGATATCATTTCCGTCCTGAATTTTTCTACAAATTACTTTGAACTAGAAATGCATTTAAAGGACTTGACTCTCTTTTATCACCTCCCATTTAATGAAAAGAACTTCAATGAAGAACTTGAAAGTATTCCGTATATCTTATGCTTTAATCTGAAGGGTTTTTAAAAAAAAAACAATATTGGTTGTCTAGATGAAGACATTTTTTATCAACACCACCTTCAAGCTCTTCGATGAAAAAATTTCTTAATAATGCCGAAAAGTTGCCAGTTAAATACAGGACCTCCTGTTCTGAATAATAATTATTCATTTGAATGAAACAGAATCAGATCCCTGGAAAATCATTAAGAACTTCGATGCCTGATGCTAGAAAAATGGTTTTGAAGACCTTGTCACTAAAGGCTAGATTAAAAGCTTCTTCAAGACCACTCTGCAAAGGAATCTCTCTATGCAAGGAGGGAATGCTGTTCATCTTTGAGAATTCTCAGGAATCACCCATTGAAGTGACTATAAAAGAATTCCCCATGACTAACTTGGGACCGCATATAAAAATAAAATCTTGAACTGTGCTCGTATAACTAAGATCAGAACAAATCAGGAAAAAAGGTGATGTAATTTTTGAGAAATTCCTAATGTTTCTAAACAAATGGTGCCTTTCTGTCATATATATTTTTATTATTTTTATCACTTTCTGTCTTATACTTTTATTTGGGGCCTTATAATTTGCTTTCATAATGCTATAACAGAAAAATATTCATTCTTTAACTTTTGGAGGACAGTGTATTTTGTTGCAATAGGAAGAAAGCAACCATAAAGTTTTAGAATGATACATACAAAAAACACTTAATTGAAAATTAGTTCATAGAGGAATTTGCTCGTAAATAAGGTGGCAGTGCATGAGCATCCTATAGCTATCATTGTTTACTGAGCAAACTGATTTACTATAAGCAGCATAAAAATATTGTTTTAAGAATGCAGCCACTTCTTACAGCAATGCTATATGCTCTTAATGCTAAGTTAATCGGCTGAGGAGAATGATGGGTACTTAAATTATTAGTACCCTTAGGTTTGGCATTTGACAGAATTGCTCTATTTTTGGTGTATTTTTAAGTACACACACAGCAAAAGTCAACCGACGCATGTCTATATCACCCATACCACCTCTGCTAAAGTGTTTTTCTCCGTTATATGTTACTTAATGAATCCACTATCTTCTAACTTCAAGACATCTTCACAGAAATTATTACATATATATATACACACACACTCGTCATCAAAGTTAATGGATATGAGAAAAAATATGCTCACTAAGTTAATATTGCAACTAATGTCCAATGCTGTAATTATTTATGTTAATTTAATACAATCAAACACAAAACTGCACTTCAGTACATACGTTAGTACCAGAAATATGCAAATTTGGTGATTGACAATGGTGAGCAATGGATGCATGTTGGAATTTCGGTTTGTAGTGCTGTTTAAAGTGAATGTGTTTCTGAGAGTGATCAGCATTCAGTAGTTACGGCTCAAAGGCATCATTTAAGTGAAGGTCAAAAGTGGCAAATACTTAGTAGAATCGAGGGAGATCAAACACAAATGGAGGTTGCCTAAGATTTGAATATCCCTTAAAGTGTCATATCAAGAGTTTGGAGCCACATTTTAAGCACTGGATCAGTTGATAGACAGCCTGGTCAAGGGTGATCAAAAGTAACAACTGCTTCAGAAGACCTACCACTGTCGATATCAGCTCGAAGAAACTTTAAAAAAAAAACTTATGACTACAACAGATTTGATTTTAGACCTTCAGGCTGCTACAAGAACTTGAATTAGTCATTCTACTGCTGCATGAAGCCTTAATGAGATTGGACAGTATGCAAGAAAACCGATGGTTTGTGTCTTACTCACTCCAACTTGTAAGGTTTTAGTTAAACTAACAAAGTTTTATTTTAATTTAAATCTTTCTATCTCTTCTCAGTTTCAACTTCCCGTCAGAAGAAGCGCACGTTTTCAGCGTATTCTAATTTGAAGTAGAGCCAAGTACTATTTAAACCAGAGGTAGAAACCTCTTAGTGTGAGAGAGCTTTTAGTCTCAGATCACGGTCATTCTGTTCGACGTTCGCCTGACCAGCTAGCAGATAAATTCTAAGCCATAGTGATTGCTTATTGAAATAAATCCAAGTGCGCTAGTATTAGTAATTCTTGCTACACACCATTTAGTTAGAGGCCAACTCCGCGAAGAGCTCTGTGAGCAAAGATTAATCAAATTTCTATTTAACTTTAGTTTAAATTTATCTGATTGTTCATTTAGACCCAAGTGTGGTCCTTTACTTTCTGTATCCCTCCCGAGTTGGAAAGTGATTTGTAAATAATATTGATTTAATAAAAGAGGATTTTAAATCCCTTTCAAGTGCAGTTATTATACCACTTCAGCACAGTATCTACACCAGAACATAGCTGATTTCAGCTCCCTGTTCCAGATCAGGACTTAAGGACTTTAAGGAGTTACTTTAAGATGTTTGCCAAGAACATGCACAGAACACTCAGTCCTGACAAACTTCCAGAGGGACTTGTTTAAACTGATGCTGTCATCATGTTCAATGCAGCCATGACGACCATGCCCGAGTACTGTATACTGACAAACTGATATAGTCTGAACAGTGATTTTAGACATGTTTTTATCTGGAGAGAGAAAAGGATACACAACTTGTCTTCCCTTGTCCATGAAATATCCCATTTCCTTGACTGTAGTTTAATGGTTTGGGGAGGAATTGTGACAAAAAGCCGCATATTTTTCAAGGAGGTGCTGTAACCACTCGAAGATATGTGTAGGAGGTATTGGAGCCCCACGTTAGACTGTTTAGGGGTGCTGTTGGCCTAGCGTTTTGCTAATGGATGACAAGGCTCAGCCTCATCGAGCACATATGGTGTCAGAATACTTGCAAATATTAGATATCACTCAAATGGATTGGCCGCCTTACTCACCCAACTTCCATGTGTAGGATGCCTTAAGGCATAATTTCAGCATGCCACATTCCTCCCTTAACTTTCCAAGAGCTGAAATGTGTACTTTTAGAAGAGTGGCATGCAGTTCCACAAGTCTTGATCAAAGCTTTGGTAAAGTCTGTGAAATAAAGATGCGAGGTATGCATATCTGCACGAGATGACTATGTACCATATTAAAAGAAACATTTTCCCATCATCATGCAATTTCTATAAATGTGAATATATACTAAACATATTTGAAGAATTTAACTGATAATTTTTATGAGCATTTGCAGTATTGTTGCAGTTAATAAAAATGTTTGTAATATTATGTACGCAGTGTTAGGATTCAACCAGTTTACAGTGGCAGAGTAATGTTAGAAAATGGCTCAAAATTGAATAGTAATATTTTATCATGCACTTTATAATTATTTAGTAGCTAATTTTTTCATTTATTTAAGAAGCAAATTATTTTTTACATGGTTTTTATCTCCTATCTGAATAGGTGTTATGTATGTTCATAAATGTTTTGTATCCCATCGCTGAATATTCACTCTTTTGCAAAAAAATCGAAGCACCAAGAAGGACTTTTGCGATCATGACCAAATTTGAAATGCAAAAACATCTTGATTGAACATGCATATGATCAAAGTTTCAAGGCAAATAAACAGGAATAGAGATCATAGTCCGCAATTCGCAAAGTATGAAATCAGTAACAGAGGCGGAAAATTTATCTTTTTTGTTGATGCCATTGTAATTCCGTAAAGACGCAACTAAAGATGCCATTACGACGATATCGAAGACCTTACAGACAACTAAACAACTTCGAACGTGGTCGCATTGTAGGATTGCCTGAAGCTGAGTGGTTATACCGAGGAATAGGCTTCCACCTGCAGCGCACAGACACTACTGTGCATAGATGTTGGCAGGAATGGTTGCTACAAGGAAATTGCCAACAAAATGAAGGCTCTGGAAGGCCAAGGAGCACAAATGTGAGGCAAGATAGGATGATTGTTCGCCAGGCCCGAACGGCCCAACGGTAGAATTGTCGACTATTCAACGCATTACAGCCACGTCTATACCTCCCATGGTACCATCCACCATCTCATGGCGGGCGTTTGTCTGAGGCGGGGTTACGCACACAGAGACTTTTAAGACGTTTGCCTTTGACCCACAACATCGATTGAATCGTCTGGAGTGTTGTCGAAGCCGATCATCATGTCTGCCATCAGACTGGCATCGTACAGTGTTTAGCGATGAATCCCGCTTCACTCTTGGAGCAGATAACCATGGTGTTCGTGTCTGGAGAGGAAGGGACCAGCAGTCCCAATCAGCCTTTGTTTTACAAAGGCATACACCCATAACCCGTGGTGTGATGGTGTTGGGCGCTATTTCTTATGACAGCAGGTTATCTTTAGCCATTCTCCGTACATCTTTAATAGCTCAATGATATGATGATACCATCCTGCGGCCGGTTGCATTACCCTTCATGGCACGTCATCCTGGGGCCATTTCCCAACAAAATAATGCCAGGCTACATACCGCTCGCATATCTCTGGACTGTCTCCGTGCTGTTGATATTCTTCCTTGGCCAGCAAGATCACCAGACCTTTCACCATCTGGGACATGATAGGCCACCAGATTCGGGCACTACAAAATATCACAGATCTGGATCAAAATATCACAGCTGATGAATGCCTGGTAGAATGTATCGCAGGTTGACATTAGGAAACTCTACCACTCCTTGCCTCAACGAATTCAAGCATGTGGGCGGTTCGACCAACTACTAATTTGAACACTCAGTGAGTGATTGTGAGTCGTGAACAGATACTATGACCTTGATTTTTAATCATTCTATTATCTGTATATGAGCTATACACATATTCAATTTCATCAAAAATAACCACTTCCTTCACAGTGCTTCGAATTTTTTGCAAAAGAGTGTACATTATATACATTACTGCATCACTACTAATTACACATAGTGGTAGAGAATCACTTTTAAATTAAAAAAAAATGCTTCATTGCATATTTGTGTATGTATTGAAGTACCTATGCTAAAATAAAGGTACTATTTCCACTGGAAATATTAATAGCGTTACATCTTGCTTCGTACATCTAAACACATTTCCTGGGAATTCCTATAGGAATTAAGAGATGGTCAATTTTTTCCCTGTAAACGAATTTACGGTCATTGCAGAAAAAAGTATTGGGGTGATGGTAAAATTTATCAAACAATGTATATTATATAAATTTACTCTCGTATATTTAATCTTTTAATTCTCTGAGGTTAAATATACGTATTTTTCTTTTGGAAAGCGGACCTTACTCTTTATTTGAAATGCTGTGAATAGAATTCAGCTGACAGTAGAATAAAAAAAAGGAAGACATTTGAAGATACCTGCTGAAAAGCATGTTCCTGAGAAGTCCCACCAAAAGATAATGTAAAATTTTAGTAATGTAAATTAATTTTCCAGTATGTTAGGTGGTACTAAATTTCTTAACACACAGAGATTCATAACAAATTAAAAATCCAGTTTCTTGCATTAATTTTGTTATCCCAGCAATGTGCAATTTCTAATTGATTAACATATATTTTATAAAATAGAATGTAAGATTATATTTGTCCAATTCAGTGGCGGCTCGTAATAAGCACTGTGGAACTGCAGCACCCCTATTTCCACTTATTATTATTTTTAATATTTATTATAATGAGCCGTTTTTTCTTTAATTCTTTCTTTATACTTCTACGATACATAATCCTTAAACTTAATGTCAGTAGCCATCCTCCAGTTTCTACAAAAGGTACGAAAGTCTTTGTATGGAACTGCGGGCTTCGCAGTTCAATCGGCGTGGTGTTTGGTTGATCTGCGCATGCGCACACAGAAAGCAGCACTCGAGCCACCCAGCGAGAAGAGCACTGTCGCTCTTGCAGTGCCGTAATTCTGGAAACGTGATTACTTTTTACTTTACGCGTGTGGTATTTTGTTGTTTTGCGCATGCGCACTTAGGAAGCAGCGTACGAGGCCGAGAGCAAGAAGGCACTGTCGCTCTTGCAGTGCCGAATCTGGAGTGTCGTTTGGAGGTGTTTCTTTTTTTTTTACTCCGCGTGTGTTATGATTAAAAAGTCATACACCAAGTATAAAAAATTTTCTAAGAAGCATTATGAACTCGGAGAGACTAAATGCGCTTGCAATGCTTTCAATAGAAAAAAATTTCCTCAATTGTCATCCGGAGATCAAGGAGAAAATTATTGATCTTTTCGCGCAAATTAAAACAAGAACAATGGATTTCATTTTTAAATGAAGAGATAAAGATTTGACTGCAACAATTTAGGTTAAAGTAATTAAGAAGTGTTTAATTTTTCTTTTGTAAGATTTCATGGAAGTTTCAAAATAAATTTTCTTTTTATACGTGTTTGTTTCCGCTTACACAATTTTAAAACAAAAGTTAAAATTTTTTGTAACAGCACCCCCACTAATTTTAGCTACGAGCCGCCACTGGTCCAGTTATAACTTTGTTTTGGTAACATTGTGTACATGTACGTATTAAGTTGTATAAATAAGAATTCAAATTCCTGAATATTTTTAACTTGGCTCTTAAATTAGTGTACATTTAGGATTAGTAAATCTAGAAGATAAAATTTTTCAAAAGCTATTAAATGGACTATAGGACAATGATGCACTATTTGATTCTGGTTTGCATTCTGAAAATTTTGAAAATATAAATTGAATAAAGTGTAGAAGCCCCATTTTTTTGCATAACATATATAATTTAATTAATGACGAAAGTATTTAAATAAGGAGGTGATACTTTAATTTTTAAAATTGGAAAATATTTCTGTAGAAAATGCATTTTGAGTAATAAAACAGACATTACTTTTACTGTTATAGATAATTATGTAAACAAAACAACAATAATAAAAAAAAGCATTGTCTCCATAATTGTGTTAAATTGCAAGTTGATACAGTTATTCAATGACACCCCCCCCTTTAATTGTTAAAATTCTTTTAAGTGGAAACTGCTGTCTATTCATTGGTTTATTCTTTTTTATGTAAATCTGGAAATCAACTATGCATGCTTCTCAGGTATCTGAATTAAACATGTCACAAGAATATATATAGGTTAACAATATGTTAAGAAGAGGATTTCTGAACTTGGTCATTAAGAAATTTTAATGAATTTTATTAAGCCCACCTTTATAAATACACTCTTTTGTAAGTACTAATGTATTTTAATTGAGCACTTTGAACTTAATTTTGTACATCATAGATGTAGCATTTTTTTCATAGCTTAAAAAATTATTTCAATTAGAATAATAATTATGCAAAGTTCAGAAGGAAAAAAAATTAATTTAATTTACAAAAAATATACTCGAAATATCAGTAAATTAAAAAATAACATTCTTAATAATTTATTTGTATATTTATTTTTGGGAAAAGAATACTAATAATAGCTGATTTGAAAATTTTTTTATCTGAATTGGTTTCCCAATAATTAGGATACACGAGGTTGTACTTGAATATTTTCCTACAGGTATTTCTTCAAAAAAACCTTATGTTAAATGCAGCATAAGTTTTTTGTTTTAACATAAGATTTTTGAAAATTAATTCCGTTTGATTGCAAATTTTTGTCTTTTGGTTGCTTATTTTTCCTTAACATTATTTTATTTATTATCTCTTTTATGCTTTGTAAGTCGCATTTATATCAATTTAATTCACACTTATCTTACACTCAGTTATTATATTGAGATTTAGCAACACGATTAGTTCGGTTTGTATTTTTTTATTTGCCAAGTAAGCAGTACTAGGTGAAATATGGAAACCCAAGCAAACTTCTAAAATTTCAAAGCAGCCAATGGGGTTGCAGAATTAGAGGATTTCGGGTTAAAATGGAGACGGACGTGGAAATAGAGATAAGAGAAATTTTGTTTGAGAACAAAAAAAATTTCGCAGAAATAGGAGTTGAAGAGTACAGAAAAAAAAAAGATACGAATTTAAAAAAGAATTATGGATGTGGCATAGCTTTAGAAAAGAAAGAAAAGTGTTACTAATTGTCAATGCAGTGAAACTGCGGTTGACGAATTTAATTCGCTCCTGAAGATTGTTCATCAACCTAGGAAATTTTCTCATAGGAAATAAATCCTAGGGCACATATGATCGCTTATTTAATATTTTATAACACTGCTTTGTGCAAACGTTCATAAAAGAGATAAACACAATATTAGAATACAGATAAAATAAACGAAAACTTAATTTTTATCTTTACAAAGTACTTTTTACTTTTTTTTACTTACTTTTTTATCTATTTTTATCTTTTGTATCTTTACAAAGACGAGTGGACGGCGTTAACCCGAAAATGATGAGGAAGATGGTATTCCCGGATGCGTAATGCGATGGATGCGAAATTTCGTTCCATAAAAACATCTGTTAATTGTCTTCATAAGGCACTTTTTTTTGTTGTTGTTTCTAAGCGCTACTTGACTCTGAATGAGACTCACTCGGCGTCGTCTCACTGAAACTTTTTCCAAAGTGATTTGTTGCCTAAATTTTTATAGTTGCTGTAATTTTAAAATGTTTAAAAAATAAGACATGTCACTATCACTGAAGATTCTGATGGTGTAGCGCGCTACTGCTTTGTCAGGATGATATTTTACTACATTTGTACAAATTTCCAGCTCAGAGAAACTAGGATCATTTTTTCCGTTCCTCTTCTTCTAAAGACATTTTTTTTGGTGTGTGTGGTGGTCCTCTAGTAACTTCAGTATGATGTTTTCTTTAGTAACTTCTTAGCTCAAGCTTTTACCTATTTAAAAAAGAGCAGGAAAAAAAGTCCTAAGTGTCAGAACACTCAAAGTCTTTGCCTGCAACTCAATCTGTCCATAATTTCTTCCGAGAAAATTCATATTTCTGTAAGCAACTTCTTATCAGGCTTTGCTAATTAGAATTAAAAAATGGAAAATATTAAAATGATATCATCAGGTGTTTATGAGTATTGAAAATTCTTACTTCAAAACACTTTTGAAAATCATATATTGACCCTCGAGACACCGTTCGTTATTTGAGGCGCTTTTTGTTTAGATCAAGTTTTTCACAAACCGAAGTTTTCACCAAATACGGCATTAGTGAACCAAGGTTTCACTTTGTGTTCTAAAGTTAGGTTCTGTTCCGAATGGGAGGATACCATCTTCCCAATATTTTCCGGTCATTCCGTAGTTTCACTAAAAATTACAGCTTTTCCCTATTTTAATAAAAGCTATAAATATACGCTTACTAAGAAATTACAAATAATTGTTCATATGTAATTGTATAACAGTATCATAAATGCCACGATAACTACAGAGCTAGATTATTCGCTTAGTACTAATATCTGCAATATTCAAAGAATTATAAAAATTGTGCGAAATCTGAATGCCTGTCGAACAAACTGAATATTCTTATATTTGATAGAAGTGAAAAGAATTTTATTTAAAAGAGAGAAAATATTTTTCAAATGAGCGAAAAACGCGGTGATTTTACATTTTAAAAAAAAAAAAATTATGGTACTTATTTTTTTCCAAATCCAGGACATCTATAAAACAAGCAGAAAAATTATTTTCTGTCTTGGAGAGTGTGTTGTTAAAGAAAAAGTTAATGTTAAACATTGAGACAATGAAAGCTATGCTAAATTTTTACACAAACCTGCGAATGGAGTTTGTGGTAAGTTGTAGAAATACAGGCATGCTTTGTAAGATAACTCGTCAGAGAAACTTTCAAAATAAAATCCCGGATAAAATTGAAGAACTTATAAGGTTGTATGCTTATTAACGCATTATTATTTTTTATCTTTACTCGTACTTATAATATTGTCGTCCACTCCCATCAGGGTACAAATTAAGTAACTCATACAAGAACAGAGTTCTTGATGTTAAGAGAGAGTTTTTCTCAGCGATTTCCTCTTTTTGCCCATCTCTGCAGATTTACCTAAATCGGCTTTACCCTTTTTCCTAGCGGTGTTTGCTCTATGTTGAGGAGTTCTGAGCCGAAACTTACAGCAGGGCTTTGCCGTTTGAATTGCAAGACTTAGACTTTAGACTCTGGAAGGGGTCTATAGACTTTTTACAAAGCAGAAAGGATTTACATTCAGTAATCGTTTTAGAAAATAGTACTATAGCGGCAATTATATCAGAAGGTAACAAATTATTGCGGGTCTTTAAATAAAATAGTAAAACTCCAATTTGTGTTAAATCTCTTAATTATTAGGGCTCAATAAATTTCAAGACTTACCCCTTTGATGATATTCTTGATACTGTATTATATTCCGGATAGGTGCTAGGAAAAATTATCGTCTTTTTTAATAAGTCATTCCTCACGAAGAAATAATCATAATAGACATAACTTAGCTTTTCTTACTTTGTATTGACATAATATTATTTACATTTTTTGTTTCAAGGATAATCATTTTAACAACAATATTCTATTACAGCCGATTCAAAAGTTCCCAAAATCTAGTTTTTTTTTTAAAGTTCTAAAAATAATAACGCTAGTTCTACAGTTATCGTCTGGTTTCTAGCTGTTGTCAAGAAAGCTCGAATCAATAACTGTTTTCTTCTCTTTATTTTTACCGGAGCAGTTGCCAACATCACTCTCTCACCAGTAACCAAGTTACGGCACAAGTGCAGACACTTGTTGGCTTAATTTCGATCTCGAAACCGAACAAGCAATCTTACCTGTCTACCGTAACGGGTCTGGGCTGTAAGAGTTTCGCTGTCGGCCATAGCTTGGGAAAACGTTTCGCTTGAATGTTGGTTAGTTTTGTTACCCATAATGATTTTGTCTGGAACAGCATCAGAATCAGTAGCTAGCATGTATGCGGGCTTTAGTCTGTCAATAGAAATATTAACTGTTTTGCCTTCAACGAGCACAGAAAAATATTTCTCATTTCTGTTAGATACTTGAAATGGTTCCGTATAAGTTGGTTCAAGTGGCTTTTTCGCTTTGTCTGTTCTCACAAAAAGATGCGAGCATAACTTTAAATCTTTATGGATAAAAACTTTCTGATGCGTAGCACACCGTGGTTTTACCGGTTTTAAATTACGCTTTGGGTGCATAAAAAATTCACCAGGTAGTTTAATGTTTGTCCCATATACCATTTGGGCTATCGAGAGATTTGTATCACATCGTAAAGCAGATCTAAGACCCAACAGAACTGTTGGTAGTATTTCAGTCCACTGAGCATTATTATGCGCTTTTATAGCAGCCTTCAAAGTCCTATGAAGCCTCTCAATTTTCCAATTGCATTGGGGATGGTAAGCTGTAGTGTGAAGGACTTTAACCTCGCATATTACAGCCCAATTCCTGAACAACTGATTGAAACTGTGTTCCTTGATCCGTAATAATTTTATGTGGGACGCCAAATCTGCAAATCCAATGCTCATAGAAGGCTCTGCTTACAACTTTTGCAGTGATGTATGGTAATGGGATGACTTCTATCCAGCCTGTAAATCGGTCGATGCTAGTTAAACAATACACATACCCATTTGAAGGGGTAATGGATCAATGAGATCCATATACACTACACTGGTGTGCAAAAATAAAGGACGAGACGGTTTTTTCAATATAACTTTGTACAAAAGCTTTCCAAATCAACACATTTAATACCGTAAGATCCTCAATACTTAAGGACATGAGTAATGTAAGCAACACTTACTAAAAGAGAAATCAGAGGGATAAAAAGATGTTTTATTGAAAAAGTAGCATGGAGCGCAATGCGACTGAAGGCCGAAACATCCCTGTGATGGGTGCCCAGCAAGAAACATCCGGTCTTTAATAGGGGATATGATCTCCCCTGACTGCTAGGCAGGTTTCACAGCGTCAGCCCATGCTTAGAATGAGAGTGTCAATGAGTTGTTGAGGCATTGCTGCCCATTCGTCTTGCAGCGCCCATCGAAGCTCCGGAATCGTTACTGGTGGTAAGGTACGAGCTGCCAAGCGTCTGCCTAGAAAATCCCATACATGCTCGATGGGATTGAGATCTGGAGATCGTGCCGGCCAATCCATACGTTCAATATCCTCACTCTCTAAGAGCTGTTCGGCAGCTACTGTGCGATGACATGGTGCATTGTCGTCCATGCAAAGGAACTGCGGACCCATAGCGCCTCTAAAAAGACGCACATATGGAAGAAGAATCTCGTTACAATAACGGGTCCCGTTGACTGAACCTGCGTCGAAGATGTGAAGGTCTGTACGACTACCAAGCATGATGCCTCCCCAAACGAGAACACCGCCACCTCCATACGTGTCCCTTTCAATGATGTTCGAGGGATGATTGCGGCTTCCCCGCTCTCTCCAGATGATGAGTATGCGATGAGAATCGCTACTCAGACTGAAACTGCTCTCATTTGTAAAGAGTACTCGTCCTCATTCATTGTTTCTCCAATTCCGGTGTTCCCGGCACCACAGAGAACGCCTTCTCCGATGGGCAGACGTTAGAGGTACACACCGTACAGTGCTCGTGCAAACAGACCACCACCGTGCAGTCTTCTGGACACGGTAAAACGCGATATCGGTCGTCCAGTCGCCTGTGTCGTGTGTCTAGCGATTTCTCCCGCTGTCTGCCGCCTGTTTCTTCTGGCCTGTAAGGCAATATACCGGTCATCTGCGGGTGTGGTTCCTCGTGGACGACCACTACTAAACCCCCGGATAGCTGTTCCTGTAGTTTGAAATTGTCTCCAAAGTCGTGAAACGATGCTGTGAGCAATTCCGAACTCTGCAGCCACACTTGTCACACTGCGGCCTTCCTCCAACTTCCCAATGATTCGACCTCGGGTAAAAGCATCCAGATGTCGTCTAACAGATTGATTATTCGCCATTTCTCGCTGAGGCAGCAACTCGGTGTGATTTTAACTGCTATACGGCGTGCAAACTCTTTGCCAGAAATACTGATCATACACCGACAACATGCTTTATACTACTCAGACACTCCCCCATTACGTCTACCTGCATATCTGCGCATGTGCTACCGTACATCACCTTACTTAATCTCCTGATTGGTCTTTCTGTCCGCTCTGCCTCTTCGTTCAGCTCATATCCTAATTTTCGACTTCGTCCTTAATTTTTGCCCACCAGTGTATATTGAAACAAGTATCTGGTTCTGGATATTCTGCAAATTTAGATTTGGTATGCCTAGTAACTTTACATTTCTGGCATCTGATACATGGCTGGGCCCAGTCTTTTATTTGTTTTTTCCTTCCAGGCCACACAAAAGTAGCAGTCATCTGTTTAATGGTAGATTTAATGCTAAGGTGTGAGCACCCACGAATTTGATCAAAACGTTTTCTCCTGAAACTACCTGGAATATAAGGCCGAATCTTTTTTGTAAGGTATCACACCTAAAATTTTTGAAGATGGAAGTACGAACTGACTAAATTCAAGTGTCGTGTCACTTTCCATTAGGTCTTTCAATTCTGGATCTTTACTTTGCTCTACGGCAATTTGTCCATAATCAATAACAGAAATTCGTGATAGTGTCCGCAACCACATTTTCTTGTCCACTAATATGTGAATATCTGTGGTAAACTGCGAAATGTATTGTAGTTGACGCAGTTGTTTCGGGGACGCTTTCTCACTTTTTTGCTTAAAAGCAAAGGTCAATGGCTTGTGATCCGTTACAATTACAAATTCTCTACCTTCTAGCATATACTTGAAATGTTTCACTGAAAGATATACACTCAAGAGTTCACGATCGTAGGTGCTGTAATATTTATGAGCGTCATTCAAGTTCTTTGAATAGAAAGCAATTTGCCTCCAGTTCCCTGCTTCAAATTGTTGTAGTACCGAGCCAATAGCCCAGTCGGATGCATCAGTGCACAATCATAAAGGAAGTTCAGGTGAGTGAAAACACAAAAGGGCAGCATTAGCTAAATCATGCTTGTCTTTTTTAAATTGTTGTATTGGCTCCTCATTCCAGGGGACTTTTCTTTTATCCATCTTTTTTGCACCCTTTAAAAACTCATGCACTGGTGCTTGTGCTTGAGCAGCATTTCTCAAATACCTGCGATAAAAATTTATCATACCCAAGAAGATACGCAAGTCTTGTAGGGTCACAAGCAGTGGGTATTCTAAGATGACTTGAACCTTGCTAGGCAGATGACATGATCCTTTAACAGTAATCAGATAACCCAGAAACTGAATTTGATCTACTCCCAGAATCAATTTAGATACATTAATGCTAAGACCAAATTTGCTCAGTCTCTCAAACACTATCTGCAGATGTTGTTTGTGTTCATCCTCAGATGATGATGCTATAAGCACATCATCTAAATATGGAAATAGAAAATCCAAGCCGAAGAAAACTTCGTTAATGAAACGCTGAAAGGTAGCCGATGCATTTCTGAGTCCGAAACTCATAACATTGAATTCATATAAACCGAAAAGGGTAATTACGGCGGTTTTTGGTTTGTTTTCTTCAGGGATTGGTATCTGATAGTATGCTTTTACAAGATCAATCTTTGAAAATATATTTTTCCCCTGCAAGATAAAATCTTCGATTCTGGGAATCGAGTAACGGTCAGGTATGGTTTGGTCATTTAATCGTCTATAGTTCCCAAAGGCTCTAACTGTTCCATCCTTTTTACTGACTAAATGTAGGGGACTAACCCATTGAGATTTTGATGGTCGAATGATTCCCTTCTCCAACATGAACTGAAATTCTTGCTTGGCTAAGGCAAGGTTTTCAGGATCGAGTGGACGAGTTCGTGAATGCACAGGCACCCCTTTGGTTGTTATGTGGTGCTTCATATCATGTTTACTTGGGGTACTGAAAACATATGGCTTAGTTAAGTTGGGGTAAGATTTAAATAATTCATAAAACTTTGATTTATGGTTATTATTCAATGTGCTGATGATGTGTTCATCTGAGATAGACCTAACTGCAGCTTTTACAGATAACTGAGTAAAACCATCGATCAATTTTCTATTATGAATACCAATACGTGGTTGAAAATGATTTAGAAAATCAGCCCCAATGATACCCTTATTAACCTTCGTGACGATAAATGTCCATTGAAATTGTCGTCCGAGTGCCACATCAAGATTGAGATTTCTTACACCATAAGTTGGGATCTCTGTGCCATTGGCAGCATATAATGTATAGAAGCATTGCAGAGTATAAGGAATACATGGACAGTGTGATGTTGAATATGCAGGTTAAGAACAAATGGCACAGTTTTGCTTTGTATAGTCAGGAATTTTCAGTCGAATGTTACACTCACATTGGATTTTTTTCAGTCAGTCAGGTGCGCGCACTGTTTTGCAGGCGGACAGGATGCAGCTGGAAATGAGCGAGATGAAGGAAAACGAATGGCACCACCAACCAGAGGGAAAAGAAAAGCTTCTGAAATTGGTAAGCAACTTTTCGACATTGTCCGGTAATACCTTTGAGTTAATTTTTCAATAATGCTTCCGTCCCTACAACTAGATACCCATGAGATAGATACAGAGAATAACTCCTCGTACAAAGCTAAACCCTACCGGTACGATAAAATGAAGGAAGAAAAAACAGATGCTTAAATATAAAATAATAATCTCCTCCCTAGCAGCAGTTTTGTGCCGGAAAATAAAATAATTTACCTCCGGAAACAAAAATCATGACGTTTCGCTAGCAATTACAGGAAGCTAAATAGGACACACTATATCCAGTTTACCTCTTACCGATAAATGAAGAAATTATTGGGGGGGGGGAAGCAGATCTACTAAATGTATAACACAATACTACAATGCTTACAACTAACAATACTACACTGTATAACAATACTGGATATTTTCAGGCAGACAAAAGGCCTGATGACCTATCGAAAACGGCATTTATCCCCGCATTCGTGGTATGTTCATTCCTAGGATTGTTATTTTGGTTATGTGGTTCTTCGCTACATTCAAGAATGCCACAGATATAATTTTAAGTCCCGTACAAAGCAGATAAACATTTTTATATATCTAGATGACATAACAGTCACTTATAATATGATTGAGGATCTGCGCGAATTTTTTACGCACGTGAAAGAAGCGGGGTTAAAAGTGAATGCACGTAAATTCAAATTCACGGTAAAAAAAACTTCGTTACTTAAGATATAAAATATTACATCGAGTAACTTGAACCAATGAATCAGCTGCAAAATAAGGCAAAGAAACAACTTTCGTTTTTGGGCTTGCCTTTAAACCGTGGCACGTTCATCGAATGCAGTGGAGTGTAGCTCAGATGTGGAGAACCCTTTTACCATTCGGAACCAGATTTAAATTATGCAGTAATATAAAGGAGGTTACATAAGTTAGTATAGTTATTAATGAGACTTTCGTGAAATTATAATAGTTTTTGCATAGTTATATAAATTTACTGCATTATACAGAAATAATACAGAAAAAAATTATTTACTATTTAACTTAAAAATTTACAATATAAAATACTTTTGGATTTACGTAAAGGTAATAAATTGTTATAACATTAATTTTTAATAAACAACTACATATATTTAAATACCACTTCAAATAAAAATAACGTAATTTTAAATAAATGTAGTTACATTCTAATTTTCATTGCAAATTTCTGACTTAAGAATCTAAACTCGCCCATTGTGGAAGAATCCCACGCTGCAGCGAATACTGCTTCTCACAGAAGAAACCCTGGATAAAAATATCTATATCAAAATATCAGATTATAAAAAAATACAATAGAAAAATAATAATGTTAACTATAAATAACAGTTATATTAGTAGAAGTATTTTTAAATAAAATTATTACATTATAAAGAAGTGTAACAGAAAAATAGTAACATTAAGTTATAAAAAACTCACAGCAATAATATGCAAAATAATTTTAGAATCCATTAAAAAATTTACTTTAGTAGGATATCTGCATTTGTTTCTTGCTTGAAAGTAATTAAATATTTGGATCAGGCTTCATAATGTGCAGCCTTAATTGATACTCTAAATGAGCATTTGTAATTTGTGTTCGTTAAACTAGTTTTAATTTTTGTCATAGCAGTAAGTACTTCCAAAGCAAAAAAAGTAAACAGCGTTCATGTTCTTGTAGGTATGGATATTCAACGGCGTTTTTTGATTTCCATAGGATCTTTTCAAGCATCAAAAGGATTTATTATAGCATTTACGTAAATATACATTCTTTTGCAAAAAAACCGAAGTACCATGAAGGTTGTTTTTGATGAAACTGAATATGTGTATAGCTCATATACAGATAATAAAAAGATTAAAAAATCAAGGTCATAGTAACTGTTCATGGCTCACAATCACCTGTTGATTGTTCAAATTAGTAGGTGGTCGACAATGCATGCTTGAATCCATCGAGGCAAGGAGTGGTAGAGGTTCCTAATATCATCCTGCGACACATTCTGCCAGGCATTCAACAGTTGTCGCTCCAGATCTGCGATATTTTGTGGTGCCCGAATCTGGCGGCCTACCATGTCCTAGACATGCTCGATTGGTGAAAGGTCTGGTGACCTTGCTGGCCAAGGAAGCGTATCAACAGCACCAAGACAGTCCAGAGATATGCGAGTGGTGTGTGGCCTGGCATTATCTTGCTGGAAAATGGCTTCAGGATGACGTGCCATGAAGAGTAATGCAACCGGCCGCAGGATGGTATGAACATATCGTTGAGCTGTTAAAGATGTACGGAGGATGACTAAAGATGACTTGCTGTCATAAGATATAGCGCCCCACACCATCAAACCATTGGTTATTTCTGTATGCCATTGTAAAACAAAGGCTGGTTGCGATCGCTGGCTCCGTCCTCTCTAGACGGTGGTCATCTGTTTCAAGAGTGAAGCGGCATTCAGCGCTGAACACTACAGGATGCCAGTCTGATGGCAGCCATGTTGATCGGTTGCGGTACCACTCCAGACGACTCCGCCGATGTTGTGGGGTCAAAGGCAAACGTCTTAAAGGCATCTGTGAGCGAATCCCGCCTCAGACAAGCGCTGTGAGATAGTGGACGGTACCACAGGAGGTATAGACGAGGCTGTAATGCGTTGAATAGTCGACAATGATACCGTTGGGGCGGTTCGGCCCTGGAGAACAATCATCCTATCTTGCCTCGCATTTGTGCTCCTTGGCCTTCCAGAGTATTCATTTCGTCGGCAATTTCCTTGTAGCAACCATTGCTGCCAACATATTTGCACAGCAGTGTCTGTATGTTGCAGGTGGCGGCCTACTGCTCGGTATTACCCACCCAGCTTCACGCATTCCTACAGGGCGACCACGTTCGAAGTCGTTTAGTTTGTCTGGAAGGTCTTCGATATCGTCGTAATGGCATCTTTATGGAATTACAATGACAGCAACAAAAAAAGATAAATTTTCCACCTCTGTTACTAGTTTTACACTTTGCGAATTGCGTACCAGAAATGCGCGCTATGATCGCAATACCTGTTCTTTTTGCTTGAAACTTTCATCATTTGTATGCTCAATTAAGATGTTTTTGCATACCAAATTTTGTCACGATCGCAAAAGTCCTCCGATTTTTTTGTAAGAGAGTGTAGTTGAGGGTACTACCGTCCCCCGACTCGAATAATTTCATTTTTAGTTCCGTAAGACCCTCGAATATAACTAAATGTGGTTCAAATACCAATTTGATAGCATAAATGTACATATCAAAATCTGGAAAAATCTTTCACCAATTCTTCAGTTAAGAAATCCAAAGCATCTGCGTATTCATCGCATATTTTATTTTCACATTTCTGCTAGCTCCTGGAAGTGTTCTGAAGATATATCCGAGCGAGAGAGTAATGATTTGAAAAATGTTTAATTTTTTTTTTTTAAATGCTTGGATCTTTTGTCACATTTTATACATATGCTTTATATTCGTTTTCTTTGCAGGCAAATATTTAAATTGTTTTGTCATGATATCAAACAAAAATGCAATACTTCTTCAAAACGCTTCATCTGACAGATCACGTAGTTTAGCTTGTTCTTGATAAAAATTTAAAATTTATCGGCGTAAAGTTAAAACTTTTATCAAAACCTGTCCTGTTGATAACCAGCGAACCTTGTACTAGTACGGTAGATGAAGACTGTACGTTCTCTCGTCTAAATTTAGCAGATGCCGAAATTCATAATGACGCATAGCATTTATGTAAATATAGTTGACAATCACAATAATTCAAGCCAGAGTACCTTGCAAAATGGTGGGTTTTATGCAAAGATTTTGCTAACACAAAATGCAACAAAATGGTATCAATTTTTCAAAGTTTAAATTTCCCTTTTTAAAAAAAGCAACACATCCTTATTTTTTTATCTCCCATGAAGGTGCGTCATTGGTGCAGACAATGACTAAATTACTGACATTTAATTGTAATCAATGACATACTTCTTCGAAGTTTTCGAAAATGTCAACTCCGGGAGTTCTTTCAGTTAGTGTACCCAGGGCAAGAAGTTCTTCATAACACTGAAAATCTTTAGCTACACCATGAATTAAATATAAAACTTGCGTTGAGTCCGTTTTTATCAGTGCTTTCATCTAACTGAAAAATCAACACCTTCATTTTGCATAATTCTACGCAGTTGCTCTGTTACATTTTGAGTTAATTTCTACTATTGAACTGTTACAGTCAGGGCCAGCATCAGAGTCGGTCTAACCGGTGTGGCTGCACCACGCGGCAAAAGTTTTAGAATTTAGAAAAGAAACATGCAGCTACATTTAAGGATGGCAAAATTTTTAGAATTTAAGAAAGCACATGGCAGCAGAAATCAGTACCTGAAGAGATCGCACCCAACGGCAAAATGCTCAGCACTGGCGCTAATTGTAAGTTCTTTTTGGAAGAGGAAGTTGTTTGTATTTATTAAATTTTTTTGGATCTAATTGCTTCAACAATACATTCTTTAATTATTTCTACGTTACTAAATGGTTTGCCACTTTTTCCAAGCACATGCGCTATTTTGTACGTCACATCAATTGCAGTGATATTTTTCTTTACAAAAGAATTAAAAGGCGCCTGTTGATGATGCTTTCCATTTTTCAATTTTTGAACTGCAGCTTGCCGAGATTCACCTTCTAAATTGAAATATTTATATTCTTTATCAATCAAATACTATTTATTTCCATTCATTTTTTTCAAAGTAGTTAAAATTGTATTGGCCAATAAACACACCATTTTATCTTTCACAAAAGTAAAGAAATAATCTAAATGCTATGTTTTCTTCATTTAATTTTTTTCTCTTACAATTTGGCATGATAGCAAAAAACAAATATCAAATCTAAAAAAGCATATACTTGCTAGAAATACAATAAAACTGTGCACTAGGTAAAACCATACACTAAATAAAACAATAACAACTAGATTTTTCACAATGTCTAGTAGTAATACAAGACGAGGCTGTAACAAGCATGCACAGATAACTATAGATCGCAAACTCTGCAATGTATAGGGGAATGCAGGGGGGAGAAGTACTTAAAATTTAAGCTATGAAAGACTGCCAGAGATGCAGGACTATAGTATTCTAATTCATGTTAGGCTCAACAGATAGCAGCATATTATTTAAATCTGTGAATTTTTAAATTGTCATAATCTATAAAAATAAATATTAATTAATACAAGAGCTAGAAGCCACACATTCTCCACTTGCAGTTTAGCTTATCGGGGGGGGGGAGAGGCATCAGTCTATAACATGTACTGGAAGTTATGAAAGTAGTCTCCTTTTTTTGCTGCTTCTGCCTCTAGCACATGGTGCATCCTTCTACATTATGATTCATGTCTGTCATTCAGTGCAGTGCAAATTATCGTTCATGTGTATTGGTTTGCCATATGTTAATGTTCATGCATAAATGTCTGCATGTGGTATATAATTTGGCAAACACTATTCTGGTGTTGTAGTGTTATGCAAGTCGAAATTTATGCAAATACAGAAAGAACGCCGACAAAAAGAAAGAAAGTTGTTGCATAGATGGAAAAAAAAAACTGAATCAAAAGCTTGGACTATGGAAAGACAATGCAGAAGGTACCTGATGACTTGCAACTGAAAAAGGCAATTGGATGGGTAACAGTAGGGGATATGAAATGGAAATGAATAGAAGTAAAAGAATTATGTACATCAGTAGTTAAAGAGCAAGAATTCAAAGAAAGAAAACTATGTAAAAATGTGACTATGGAAAAGTGAGTGAAGCTTTATATGTCTAGTTTACACAGTTCAAGGACAAAAGTGTGCCTATTTTATAGCAAAAGGTACCGCATTTTTGTAATGATTTTAGTGAAGGCAACCCAGATTTCACAGCAAATATTGGTTGGCTTGAGACGTACAAGAAGTGCCACAGTATCCATCAGTTAAGTAGCAGAGTCATTAGTTATATCAATGCAGGAATTTGAAAAAATGTGCTCTGCCCTTGCCAGGATTTGAACTCTAGACCTCCCGAATACATGTTGAGTATGCTTCCCGTTACACCATGAAGCCATGTGGAAAAGAGGGAGAAAATACTTTATATAGTGTTTGCGGTCAAAATCTATCATCAGATTTTGAGGAAATGGAAGCATTTAGGAAATCATTTCAGGATTGTTCTTAGTTTGCTGTAAAACATAATTATTATGTTCATAATATGTAAAATTCTAAGACAGTTTGTCATTTAATAGGCTTCTTCTTAACAGGTTCCTAATATCCAATATTCTGCCTGCTCATTTATGTCAGATAAGTTTTGAAACATTGCAAAGCTCTTGTTAAACTGAAAAAGGAAAAAGACAAAATTTACTCGATTGTCGGAGCTGAATAAGGCTTTTGAAAAAAGTTTAAAGCTACATTGATTCAAGTTCCAGTATTGAAACTCCCTGACTAGGAAAGATAACGTTAGATGCATCTGATTTTGCAGTATGAGCTGTGCTTTTGTAGGATGGTTAGCTGAAGGCATATTTTAGTAAAACTCTCAAACTAAAAGAAATTATACCATTACCCACAGAAGAATCTTAAAGAGTCCTGTTGGCTGTTCAGAAATTTAGAATATCTTTTGGAAAAGAACCAGTAACTGTGTATATGGATCCCTCGTCTGTGCTCAGAAAAGAATTTATCACTAAAATCGATACATGGGCTCTCAAATTGCAATAATTTAAACCTAAATATTAAGCATATAGTGGGAAGAGAAAGCACTGCAGCAGATGTCAAGAATTAAATTAGATGATTAGGGAAAATGGATATTGTCAGTTATGCTAATCTAAAAAATTTTAAATTCTCGACAAATAGAAATAAAGAGAGTTACAGGCAGACCCCAAATTTATAAACATTCAAGCTTGCTTAAAGGACCCTGATAATTTAGAACTGGTACTAGGAATCCAGTATCACTGCTATTAGGAAGAAGGCTGGAAATTAATGAAAATATTGAAATCTTTTGTTTTAAATGAAAGGAAAAATAAAAATATAGAATTATTACAGATTATCCCAGCAAATTTAAAATAAAGTGTATTAAATGAAGCTACAATATAAGCCACTATCAGGACATCTAGATATGAGAAAAACAGTGCAGAAGCAGTTCATTCCTTACACAAGCAAAAATTTGCAAATCAAATCTTGCAGCATTTGCCAGTTATTAACTATATTAATCATAACTCTGTTGGCTATTTAAACAGCATAAAGGTCAGTTCCCTAATAAAATTGATTTATCAAGGCCATATTTGGACGTGAAAAAAATAAAAACATACTTTTGATCTGATAACTTTCCAAAATGGGCAGAGTTAATGCCCCAGCAGAAGGCATTGATGAAAACTGTTGCAGATTCATTTTACAACAAACCTGTCTTCAAATACGGGCACCATTAAAGTAATATTTGATAATGGTCTATAATTCGCAGGTCAGACGTTTGGAGAAATGCATGCGGGTTTTAACATATAGCATTTTAAGATGGTATCTTCTAGACTACAGTCAAATACTGCTATGTAACTAATACTATTGTAACTAAAATTATCCAGAGCTATGTAAAACATTAACATTCACACTGAGATGGTTGCGTTAATAAATTTTCTATACACTAAGGTTGGCAAAATGTGACAGAAGAGGCAAACCACCCACACAGTTATTTTTGGGCAGCAAACTGGTTACACGGTTTGATAAACTGTTCTTTGTGGAAAAAAGGGCACAAGAACTTTAAAAGATATTCAGAAATTAGTCAATCAGGCAACTAATTATTTGGGATAAAGCCCATGTCAAGCAAAACCTTTTCTATGATGGAAAAAAGCATGAAGAAAATTTTAGGGTTGATGATCAGCTTACAAAAAGTGAAATATTTTCTATCTGCTCTGAAGGACAGATTGGAAAGTTCTGCCCAAAGTTTGAAGGCTCTTTTCTGGTAGAGTGTATATGGATGACTATACTTTATCTCAGGGAAAAAAATACACTGAAATCATGCCAAATGTCAATAGATGCCAGCCCTACTATGAATGGATGGAGATGCCATTAATTAAAGAAGTTTTAGGGGTAGCTCTTGGAGAAAGTAATGCAGGTCAATCAGGTGTGACTCATGTTACAAAATTATGGCGCAGGCAGTGAATGCATCTAGGTTTTAGGTGGGAGCAACAAGGAAGTCTGCCGGTGAATAAAAAAAGAAGGAAGGTCCAAAACTCAATGGAGGAGAAAGTGCAGCATATGGCATCAACATAAACCTAACAATCGAAGAACAAGCTGCTAAGTTGACCCAAAGATCAAGAAAATTTTAGGAGATGCCTGAACTAACTGTACCACCAGTGGAAGAAAGATTAAAGCAATCTGAAGACAAAGGAGTTCCAGGATGATCTTAAAGGTTCTGGGACTAGCCTTGGCAGGAGATGAAATGCAACAACATGGGAACCAGTCAATATCCCAGCCAAGTTGCTGGAGGAAAGGCCGAGACAACTAGAGGCCACAGAACATCACTGCACATCCAAGAGGGTATAAGAAAAAGACCTAATGATGATGACCTGGGCCAGCAGATAAAACACACAATAAAGCTTAAAGAAATACAATGACTGACATATTGGAGGGGGGGGGCTATTTTTAGTCAAGTGAATGGCTCACTGTAAAAGTTGAGTAGAACTTTTGAAAATCAAAGACAATGCAAATTTATTTATTTCTATTCAAGTGAAACCTTATTTCATGTTTATGCCTATACATGAAGTTTCTAATATGCTTTACCTGAAATGAGGATTATAAGTCATAAACAGTAGCTGGAATGCCTTTTGTTTATGAACATTAATGTTTTCTGTAAAATTTATTTTGTATTTCTCTTCAGTTTTCTTAGTTCGAAAAGACAAACAATTAAGAAACTTTGGAATAGGGCAAATAATAGCAACATGATATACATATTTATGCATTAAATGTGTGAACATAACTGAGTTGTAATGTATGAAATATAATAAAAACTTGATGAACTTAAAGTGGATTTGAAATTTACTGTGTGTAAGTAAACTATATTACGAAATGCTAAATTAAAGAAAAATATGTTATTATGGAAATTGCATTTGCAGTAAAAGTTAGTACATTTTAAGTGAAAAGGTATTAGGAAATTGGTGGTAAGTTCATCAGTAATATTATGTTTTGATATTAAACTAAATTAAAATGTAGACATTAACTTAGATTTTGAAGTATGGTCTAGAGTGTTTAGTGAACTAACAAAGCAGGATGTGAGATAGAAGACAGTTTTTTTTAAAGCTTTAAGCTATCTTGAAGCAAGTTATTGTTATTATAACCAAGTAAATGTTTATATATACTATCTAAGTGATCAAATGTGTTATCTGTTACACTAAAATATTTTATACCTTCCAAGACTCACAAAAGAACAGACTGTGGAAAAGTAACATCATATATAGCAAAGAGGTATTAACTGTAGCATCAAGTTACTGTCCAGTTCAAGATTAGTGTTCATATTGTGAAACAATTTTATATCAATCAGTGAATGTTATGTTTACATCCTTTCAGGTGTATTACATTAATTCATATCATACGTACTGGCTGGATGTATTTAGCTTCTTTCTGACAATACAGGGACTCATCACACACAGCTTCAAACACTAAATTATTGTCAGAAAAAAAAAAATGTGGAATCCTTACATGCCTTTCTTGTTTATCATATCTCGACATTATCTTATAAAAATTGGATGTCTTGCAATGCTTTATTCAAAGCAAAGGTTCCCATTAATAAACATTATAAAATTGTTGATAATTCTTCAGCAGGCATGGTGCTTATGGCCTACAAATTATTTCAGAAGATGTGACCACCAGTAACCAAGGACACAGGTGAAAAGGTTGACTGCATGGACATTATCATGGTTTTCCCATGTAACATGAATATGAGGCATTTTTGTTTAGAAAGTTTAGTTTTGCCTCATATTCATGTTACGTGGGAAGTGTCCTCACATACATGTTACATGCCTTTAGTTAGATAGCCCTCATGTATTTTGCTATAATCAAAGGAACTTCAGAGAGCTTGGATTGCCTCAGCAATCTGTGACACAGAGATGGATCTACTATATCTTAGTCAGGCATTCCAGTACATACATCTATTATATTTTTGCATCAATTTAAAATGTTTGATTTTTTGTCTAGTCATAGCTTTAGTATTAATTAAACATTCAAATTTAAATCTACAGTTCTAAGGAAAGAACAACAAGAGAAAAGATTACAAAACTGTTTTATTTACATATTAATTCAAAATAAAAACATCATATTTAACTAAAATATATTTCAATCCATGTATTTTTTTTTTATTTATCTGAAGAAACAATTATCAATAAATTTAAATACTTTATCTGATCTCTGTATGTGTAAGAATTATAATCAAAGAATAGAAAGTTATAGGGGGAGGGGGATACAATCACAAAATTATCTATTTACTCTAATTAGAAAACTGTAACAAGATTACATGTTAATTTGCAGTGACAGATTGAAACACAGGGAAAACTGTAAACAATACATTGTCTTGCTATAGTGATAAGATTTTACAACAGTAATCGAAAAATGTTAGTTTTATAAATTTTCACATATTATAAGAGTCTAATTTACACATTACAAAAATTAATGACTTAATAAGACAAGTGTAAAATATTTTGACATATATCTGTATTAACAGCAATAATATGGTACAACTACACTTAAAATCAACATTTGATTAAATTCAAGTTCATTATAGAAGTTCAATTTTACTACAAGTAGTTACAATAAAAGTACATTTAATACATATGCAATCAAACATAAATCATTTATATTGAATTTTATTTACAAAATACCCAACAAAAATAAAATTTAATAATAAAAAATAGAATAAATTACTTTTTTATGATCACGATGTGCTTTATAAAACATGAAAATTTGAACAATGCAAAAATATTCATTTAAATACATTAAAAAAAGGCAGTCATTACAAAACATTTAGTCAAATAGCAGTTACAACAGCTACATCATTTAGATATAGGTACTAAAGATAATGAAAAAAAGCTACCAGATATAACATCATGTAATTATTTTCCAAAATAACAACAGAAGTTCAGTAAAACTCATTACGAGTTTTACTGACCCCAATTCTGGCACACTTTCTCAAAAGTATCTCAAATACTGAAATGCACCTTGGCTTGGTTCCATTTTTATTCCCAATGAATCCTGTAATACACTGATATTATAATTTTAAGCAGTTATTCATATGATAATCTTTTAAATTGAAACATCAGATAAGACTATAAAAACACTTTAATACACATTATGGCCACAAGCCTTTATTTTTCACGATCATTGTTCATACACATATTTCCAGTTATAAAAATATTCTAAATGATGCAAAGATTCAAGTTTTCTTATTTTTAAATTATAAAACTATTTTGTATAAAATATGAAATCTAACTTTTTGTATGTTTCTCCGATCCCTATACTTTAGGAAAATAAAAGGTAACAAAAAATGTTTGACACTTATACAATGGTAATTAATTGACCGAGATACCTGGTATTAAAATCCGGAATCATATACAAGGGTTGTTCCCAAACTGAAGAGCAAATGGTTTGCATTTACACATAATTAAAAAAAAATATGATTTAGTAAAAGTTTTTTTGATGTTAAGAGATTTAGGGATGCATATTTATTTCTATTCAGATTATTGACAAAAGTTATTTATCAATATAATTTTTTCAAAATCAAGATCTTATTCACAAAATATTATAGAACTTGTATTCTAGGAAACACAAGCAGGCTTCAGTATTGGCGTATAGATTACTCATAGTATTATTTGCATTAATTAAAAATGAAAAAGATTTTAGTTTAATAAATTTTTTTAATGATTACTAGATTACGATATTGAAGTAAAAGTACTTTATAAGCATATTAACAGTATTTTTTTAGAGTTTGAAAATTTACTAATTACTTGTGTGAAAATTCTTCTGGAATACTAAATGTAATAAAATTATAAATTTAAGGCACTAGTAAATCACAAAAGAATATCATTTAATGGCATTTACAGGGGAAAAAAATCAATCTGAAACTATACTAATTTATTTATAAACTGACCCCTCAATGCACATTAAAAACGATAAAATATTGCATATTTTAAAATTAAATATCTCGGTCAAATTTTGTTGCACATTGCAACAAAAAATTTTGTGTTTGTTTTTTATAACAAGTACAAAATTTTCCTAAATACATAAATACACTTGTGTATATATATATATATATAACAGTTCTTGCATATACACACCGAAGGAACATAGAGAAGTTAGATTTCATAATTTTCGACAAAATTGATTTGTTTAAATTTAATAATGTCATAACATGAATCGCTGCATCATTTAAAACATTTTTGTAATAGAAAGTATAAATCTACGGCCAATAACTGCAGCTGGGTAAATACTTCTGTGGACGGATGGACACACAATAAATGATGTTCAGTGGCATTCACATGAAAGTAAGCCACAAAACTATTTTTATGAATAATCACCAAGATTATTACTACTCAAATATCTATATTATAGCTTGTTAAAAGAATTTCTGTTAAATTTTTTATAACCATTCTTAACTACAGTTCCGATTTTTCTCACTAGAATGATACCATCTTCTTGCCACCTTTTTTTTTAAGTCAGAACATATATGGAAATTAAAGGATGTTTCCACAGATCCCACCAGAATATTTGCAGGAGGTTCTTCATAACCTCCATTCTCAAACTAAACACAAGGGCTATTGCCACTTCGAGTAATTAGTGATGAATCTCAATAGAAGTACACCTTCCACAGAATGTGAATCATGTGGATAAATATGTGAGTCATGGAATGCATTTCAAATCTGTATGCCAATTCCAAATGATACATGTATATCACTGATAAAGCAATCGACCTGTCCTGTGCGCTCCATGGAAACATGGCATTTAAATTTCTGTGGAAACTAAAAAATGTTGGCAATATAGCCTCCCCCTCCCACTCCAAAAAACCCAAGATAAGTGCCCCTTATTTTTTTACTCATCAACATACATACAATATAAAAAATGCATAACACAAAACAAAACAATAAATACTATGCCTAGAAATTTTGATCTGTCTTACAAGCTATACTTCTTAAGCATACAGTACATGAAACTATAAGATGAATGAAAAAAAATAGTTTACCTCTTAAATTATTTATTTTGTAACTTCAATATAACATACATCACAAACACGTACAGGCCTCTTTGATGATGCTACAGTGGCAGTTTTGGCAGAACATTCATTGCAGAAAATATTGCCACAATTTCGACAATGATGCTATTATTAAAAGAGCAATAATAATTATTAATTTAATAATGATAAATTTTAATAAAATAATAATATTCCATAATAATTATTACATATGGATACTTTAAGAATAATCCCTTTTATTAATTTCTATACTTATTCGTAACAGTATTTCTTTATAACTGAAATAAAAAAATCATTTTTTAATAATAAGATAATATTTCCATTTTGTAGTCAGAATTAAAAAAAATATTTGTCTTCATTCCACAACTGGACATTTAAGCAAAAGTTATCACATTTTGAAATTATACACTTAGGATTTTATACATTATTTTTAAAATATTGCTTTTTCTTATAACTCATGGATAGCTACACTTCATATAAGAAGCAATTGCAAAAAAAAAAAAAAAAAAAAAAAAAAAAAAAAAAAAAAAAAAAAACCACTTTTTTGTCTATATGTTTATACTATTAAAAAAAAAAAAAAAAATAGAAACTGCTTTATAACCTTAAAAAAAATGTTTTTAAGAAATTTGTCAATGGTATTGTGCTTTATAATTAATGTCATTATTTAGCATAAATAGATAGCTCTTGCATCGCTGTATTTAAGAATGTAAGTTCCTACAACATACAAATTTTAAACTTTTATATGATGTAATGAACACATTTTTTTCAAATAGAAAAGCCATGCACCCCCTCTCCAATTTCCAACTTCTTCCTAATTTTGATTATAACTGAAGGGCTTGCTACAAGAAGGGTCCAACTCCATTTTGGTAGATATTGTGTTCATTGGTCTTTTTTTGTTAAAAAAAAATCGTTCTTTGCAATGGAGTGCCGTAAAAAATCATTTTTACTAACACTTTTAATGAGGACAAACGTTTGGAACATCAGTTAAAAAAATTATTTATTTTTTAAAATTTTTCTGAAGATTTCAAAATGTGGAGCTGGGCCCTTCTTGCTGCAAGCCCTTCAATTGTTAAGCGATTTTAATAGGCATAAATTGCAAAAGAAGGAAAAGTGGTTTTTCCAGTTCCATACAAAGCTTCCATTCGTGTGAAGACTGATTTGAATATATTGTATCATGCTTCACATAAATGAAAATAGTAATTTCTTTAATTCTTATTTTTAAAGCAACAGAGATGTGAAAGACGGTTGCGTGAAGAAATTCCATTTACATGTAAGAAAACTAGATACTTTTTGGTTATCAGGGTACCACTTAGCAGCAGATGTAAACTTTGGTGAGAAATCTAACCAGATAGCAACACTTTATGGATACGTAAAACTTCACGGGGGAAAAATTTGGACTTGCAATAACTATAATGTATTATTTAATACATAATGTTTAATGTGCGCAGTGCTGATTTTGTTCAGATTAGGTTAAATTATCTGAATATGGCAAAGCATGCTAGGGCAATCTATCTAAAGAGAGGGATGTCGTTGTGTAATCAAGATAATATTTTTACTTGTTTATTTTGAAATAAGAATTTTATTATTATTATTTTACAATTTTCATTATTACTATTTATTATTATTATTGTTTATTTTTTGAAAGTGTGTTTTTGTTTTATTATTGTGTAAAGTATTGCCTCATGATTTTGTAACTATATTTCTTTGTTGTGTGGCAACAACTCTTCTCTAATTCTTCAATATGTTTCTTTTTGGGTGTGTGCCAACAGTGATACTGTAATGCTTTGAAGTGAGAACATCGTTTTTGATTTTGTAGATGAAACGTGTTGTTTCAGAAAATTCTTTCTTTATAAATATGTAAAAAAAATGTTTTGTTTTTTAACTCAGATTATACAAACATTATTTTGTTTCAACAGGATATTTTGGTTGAGGAATTTAAAAGGGAAACTGGTTTGTACTTACTTCATATATGCAGAAAGCCAAGAAAACCAAGCATGCAGTTAATCCCTTTCACTTGGGATTGAACTCACAATATTTGGAAGTCCTAACCATTCAGCCACTGGTGGGTCTCGAATTTATGTAATGTTCCAGCATTTTTTTAAGCAAAAACAGATTGCAGTGTATATGGGGAGAACAACAGTTCTTTTGAGAACTATTGCTCTCCTTATGTACAAAACAATCTGTTCTTGTTTACAAAATCTTAAGATATATGCACAAATTCAGCATTGCACACAGCCATGGCATTATGTATATTACAGATTGCATAGCTGTTTATGACGTGATATAAGCAGGCTGCCACATGGCATTTTGCGGCAAATTTGGCAGCATGAGTCCCATTCACAGAAAATTATTTCAGTAATTTAACAGTTAATTTTTTTTTTATACAACTAACATACATATCAACATACGAGATTAGAGCTAATCCTAATGATATTAAATAATCATTAAATGTGAATAGATCATAAGATAAATATAGTTTTCCCTCCTGTACATGTTACATTAAATATATTCATAGCATCACTGAATAATACACTCCAATGACGTACTTCATTCCAAGCCTAAAACCTAGTACAAGAAACGACTGGTTTGATATTGAGTGTGAAGAAGCCACTGAAAACAAAAACAAGGCTTGTAGGATGATAATACAGAAACACTACACCTAGAGAACGTGAATAACCAAAGAGAATCTAGGAGGTTCTATAAACTAGTCAATAATATAAGAAAAGAATATAAACTAAGAACTATTACATGAAGAAGTAAGAATGGAGAACTTGTGGGTGAATTTCAGGAGGTACTGAATCTATGGAAGGAATATTTTCAAGATCTGTTAGAAAGGAGAAATGAAACTGGCAACTCCCTTGGAATTTTTTAAGAACTAAATTCACAGAAATGAATCCCTACCATATTCCATTTACCATTGGTAAAACCATCGAAATTAGTCCTGTGAAAATTTGCGTATATAACACTGATTTTTGTTATTTAACTTCTAAATTAATATTTGTTTGGTGTGTTATTTTACTTAAATTAGGAATGCTTCTTTGGGCTAAGAAGAAAATTAAGATCTAATCGTATGAGTCACAAAACAAAATTATTGAATATATAAGATGCTAATACCTACCTGTTTTACTTTATGCAAGTGAAATGTTCGATTTAAATAAACACATTCAACATGCACTGGACATGTTTAAGGAAAACTCATCAGGGCAATTTTTGGCCCACTAAAGAAGAGGGACATTGGACAGCAAGATATAACTTTCAACTGTACAGGCAACCACAAAAAACACAAATCAGCTGTAATAATACATTAAAATGGGTTGGGCTATATTTGGAAAAGCCCGAAAGATAATCCCACTAAGATTTTGACATTCAAAAACCTGTGGAATCCCAAGCTAAAGGAAGACCACTGACTAGATGGTTAGATGGCATTGAAAAAGTACTTAAAAACTTTGAAAATTAAACATTGGAGAAAAGTCACTGCAGATAGAAGGTGCTGGAAGGGATGTGTGGTTGAGGTAATCTTCTCAAGTAATGAAGTACGAACGAAATACATCTTCTCAAGCACAACAGCCAAAGCCTGTAAGGTGCTGTTGTGCTTGAGAAGATGTACTTCATAGATAAAGCATGCTACTACTGTATTTGTTTTTCATCTGTCCTCATAGCTCTTAGCTGTCTTAAAAATAGTTTCGCCATAATAAGTTATAGCAATGGCACATAATTTGATATTGTTTAAAATTACTACACACAAAATGTGAATAAAATATGCAACTGCCTGATTATTAAAAGAGCATATCATAGTGTGGTTCCATATGAAATAATACATTAAAATAAAATTTCTATTTTTTACAGTATGAGCCACATTTAATCACCAAAGAGCTGCATGTGGCTATAAGCTGCAATTTGGCCAGGCCTTTATAACTTGTTCTAAGTGATTCTTCTTATTATTTCTTATTTATGATAATTATCACATTTATGGAAAAATTAATCGAATACTTATTTTCCTTACCTACTGAATTTTTGGGAATTTTTATAGTTTACAATTTTAAAATGCTGGAAAAGTTTACACTGATCTTAAACTTCTGTACTAAATATAAAAATCCAAACATAATAATTTCTGATTTTAAATTTAGAAATTCAATTAAGTTCAACTTACTTTTCGAATAGTAACAGTAAAAAGCTTGCCACATGCTGTACAATGAGTTACTTCAGCATCATCAGCCCATTTTCGAGTAATGTGCTTCATGTTCTCCACCTATAACATCAATTATAAACTTAAATACAATCCACACAATGAATATTACTTTTTTATAAAATAAAAAAATATTGTAAACCTTTAAAAAATTATCACTGGTTTTCTACAGAATTAAGAAATAAAATATTACTAACTATAAATTTTGTAGTCATCATAATTACCTAAATTTCTCATAAAATAATGAAAAACAGTGATTTATTATTAAGTTGATCAGAAAGTTTTCTTTTTTAAACAACAAGAGGGAATAGTTGTACTTTTAACCAGCTAATTTCATTCTAAATTGTAAAACCATAGTTAAAGCTGATAAAGACAAAATAAAGGTATAGACTGAAGCTAATTACTGAATAACAACATGTGAAATTGCTGAGACTGTCAAATGAAATTAACTGGTTTCGATTTCAAAGCACATTATGTTCTTACGCTTGCCAACCTATGACACTCATAAATCAGAATTCTCCCAATGGCAAAAATACTTTTTAAATGACAAAAAATATTTTTTTTTGTCATAATTTGTCAAGAAAAAATATTTCTTAATAATGAATTAACTTTAAATATGTAGTAACTAATTAATATCTGAAAGTTCAATTACCAATTCTTAAATGCAAATAGTACAAAAATACTTAAATGTAAAAAAGCATTTTTATTATCCTTACTTTTTAATGATAAAATAATACTTTAATCAGTTTTTGTACAAATTCTATGAACAGTGGCTTGCTTTCATTAAGAAAGAAACTTCATAATTTTGTTTGCAGCATTAGCCACACAGGCCTGCTTTTGTTATTAAAAGTTTTTCTAATGTGTCATTGCTAATAGGTGGTAGGTGACGGAGGACGGGGACACCTGGTGTCTAACAAAGGTAAGCAGGTATATGTCCCACGCCCTCCATTATCTTAAACCGGCAGCTATCGAGTCTCAGGAGACTTGCCTCGGGAATGCATTTGCTTCTCTGTGAAGTTGCATGAACGAACACGGACTTGGATGATGTTTCATGAATACATTAGCTGCGTGAATATAATATATAAGCTGTTAAAATATATTAGCTGTAGAATGCGTTGGTGAAACTCTTGGGCGCACGTTGACATAATTCTTAGATACATCGACATATACTAATAATAATAATACATATACATACAGAATAATACATATATATAAGACAAATAATAATAAAATGTCAAATGCTAATATTAATATTAATAATAATCATACTGATACTAATAACAATAACAATAGTAATAATATTCTTAAGTGCATGAAATATGATCCATCAATAAAATACATTAATACATTGGATACCTGGTAAAGTTACATGAATACATTAGATATGTACTTGACAGCTTGATAACAATAGTAATACATTAGATATGCACTTGACAGCTTGATAACAATAATAATAATTACAATAGTAATACTTCTTAAGTGCATGAAATATGATCCATCAATAAAATACATTGGATCCTGACAGAGTTACATGAATACATTAGATATGTATTTGACAGCTTGATTACGGTAAGCCATGCATTAGACCTATTTACATTCATTATTTGGGGTTGCGTTATTTGAGTATATACGTGCGTTTTTATCGTACATACATAATTATGTTATAAATACAGTTTATACATTTAAATGCTAGTTATATACCTGAATACTTGATTGCAATAAAAACATAATAGATACATAATTATGTTATGAATACCGTTTATGCATTTAAATACTAGTTATATGCTTGAATACTTGATTACAATAAAAACATTTGATTAGTTGATTGCATTTACTATATACATTATTTATGGGTACTTGAGTAATGTTGTTGAGTAATATACAATAATTCTTGGATACATAAAGTACGTATGTATCGTAGTTACATTGAATACATAAATTCATGTAAGCTTGAATATTATTTATCTCACTGCTCTATTACTTAATTAATTAATTATTTTTTACTGCTGCAATTCTGGTATTAGTGGCACGCGTTGTCACTGTTGCTGGTGGAGTAAAACATGAAAAGCAAGTTTCAGGAGTAAAGCCCGTTTCAGGAAGAAAATTGACATAGATCTTACTTAGTTCGTGGCCACAATATCCAGTCCTGCTAACATTAGCAGGTTTATGATGTTGTAGATCCTCTGTCGTAGGGCTGGAGTTCTCAGTATAAACCGTCTGAATGGGTTGATATTGGTGGAGGGCATTCTGATATGGAATCTTTCGGTTAGTGGACATTCGGTGACATAGTGGTCAGGGTTTCCTTGTGCTCCGCAAATGCAAAGGCTCGAGTCCGTGATGGCTCGGGTGAAGAAATACTCAGGGAATGGGCCATGTCCACTGATATATCTAGTAAGCTGAGCAGCAGAGCAAAGTCTATTTATGCAGACTTTTGGGAGAAAATCGTACGTGCGACGCCCTTTGTCGCTGTTGTCCCATTCCATTTGCCATTTTTGTAGAGAAATGTTCAGAATACGGCGCTTAAGGTAGGATCTTGGTGCCGGAAAGTA
Organism: Stegodyphus mimosarum; assembly: GCA_000611955.2. NCBI lineage: Eukaryota > Metazoa > Arthropoda > Arachnida > Araneae > Eresidae > Stegodyphus > Stegodyphus mimosarum. The sequence continues at coordinate 185,860 of KK120498.1, read as the reverse complement.
GCATTGGGTAGCCTCTATATTAGAAGCCGCTTCTTTGGCTAGAGAATCAGCGAGCTCATTCCCGGCATATCCTGCATGTGCCTTGGTCCAATGGAGCGTGATATTCAGATGCGTGCTGTTGCGAAGTAATTGTTGTATGGACCTTACTGGTTGTGAAAAATGTGAATGATTACGGATTGCTTGTAGCACAGATTGGCTGTCTGAGATTATTTGTATATTTCGAAGATTCTGTGTAATGGCATAGCGGACTGCTTGCTCCAATGCTATGGCCTCTGCCTGGAAGAGGCTGTTATGTTCCGCGAGTGTCCCTTCCAGTGATATATCTGTTCAGAGTTAGTGAGATGGACTAAAGCACTTCCTACACCTGCATCAGATTTTGAGCCATCTGTGAAGATGGCTGAGGTCAGCTTTGAACCGCTGTGCTGTGTCAGTATGACTTTAATGCCTTTTCCTCTGTCTGAGGGATGGGTGTGGGATACAGTACATCGTAGCTCAAACTCTGTAGGTGCGAATGGGGAGCCATGGTAGGTAATTTCCTGTTGCAGATGGAGTAACTTTGATAGCACTGCCTCATGCTCAACGTAGATGTGGAGTGGAAGCAGGCCGGCCAAAACGTTTAGCGCATCTGTGGAAGTTGTTCGGAAGGCTCTGGTTATGGTGAGGGCAAATGGCCGTTGTACTGAGAGTAGCTGTTTAACTTTGCGTCCTCCCATTGGTGATGCCCAGATGGCGGCGGCGTAGGTAACCATTTTTTCAATTACTGTTTTGTACAGTAATTTCTGGAAGTGAGGGTTCCTTCCCCAAGTAGCACCCTGCAGTTGACGTATTTTGTTTGCAATGGCTTGAGTTTTTGTTTTAAGATATGCTATATGAGGTAGCCAGGTAAGTCCTTTATCCCATACAAGGCCTAGTAGTTTCATTTCATTGCGAAATTTTATGTTTTTCCCATTGATAGGAATACATGGCTTCCTGACTGGATTCTTCCCCTTTTTAGGAATGAGCAGCGCTGTGCATTTGGCCTCGGAGATGGTTAATTTAATACTGTGGCATAGATTTGCGAAGATGGAGCATACTTCCGTGCCACGTTGCTCAATTTCGTTGCGAGTATTCCCACTAATGACAAAGGTGGCGTCATCTGCATAAGCAACTAGTTTTGCATATGACGGCCAGGGATGCCTGATCACGTGGTTAAATGTGAGGTTCCAGAGTACTGGGCCTGCACATGAACCTTGAGGGCAGCCTCTGACTTGTGGTTGTCGTATGATGCCATTATTGGTAGATATGAGAAGTTCTCTGTCTGCAAGATAATTGCAGAAGGTCTTATATAGATTAGCAGGACAGTGAGCATCCCTTAGAGCCTGCTTGATAGCAGGCCACCATAGAGAGTCGAAGGCTCCCTTAAGATCTAGGGAGATGAGAGCTGAGTGCTGTTTCCGCTCTCTGTTGTTTTGAATTGCCGCTTGCAGTTCTGCTAGTGCATGGATAGTGGATTTCCCTGCTCTGAATCCAAATTGGCATGGACTTAAGCAATTAGTGTTTTCTATGTGGTGTTTTAATCTACTGACGAGTAGCCTCTCGTAAGTCTTCCCTAGCGCAGAAAGTAAACAGATGGGCCGTAGAGAGGAGGGGACTGTTGGATCTTTATTTTTCTTAGCAAAAAAGACAACTTGTCCGGATTTAAAAGCTTTTGGAAAGTGATGAAACGCTAGAAGTTTGTTAAAGTAAGTCAAAAAGAAAGCTGAGTGAGAGAGAAATGCTATCTTGATAATACTGTAGTCAAGACCGTCTGGTCCTGGAGCTCGTTTCTTAGGAAGACAATGGAAGGTGGTCCTTAATTCCTTATCAGTGAAGGGCACGTCGTCTGATATTGCTGGAATTGCAGAGTCGTTCCGAATTCGAGATTGGGAATCTGTGTCGCTGGAAGCATCGTCTGTAGGAAAGATAGCATCTATGATAGTGCTGAAGGTAGAGAATGTAGAATTTTCTGTGGCAGAGGAGCTGAGCTGAAAGTAAATTTGAGAGGGGGTGAAGACTTTGCTTGTCGCTATCTTGTGCAGAGTTCCGTAGGGTTCAGAGCTGGTTGTACAGTATTTCTGCCAGCTTCTGCATTTAGCAGACAGAATATTCCTCTTGTATATTGTTCTTGCTTGTTGGAATTGCAGCAGTCTTGTTTCTTTCTCCTCTGGTGGGCTGCTACGTATTTTCCGGCGAAGTGCGCGGCAGCGTTGTCGCATAGTACGTAACTCCTTCGTCCACCAATTAAGCGTCGTAATGCGTTTTGTGCTCCTAGTCGGGAGAATCTCCTCGCAAGTAGTTTGGATGTCTCGTAGCAGGTGATCTGTGTATGTATCCAAAGCATTATTGTGGGTACAATCATGAAGCTCATTAAGTTTTGAGGCCAGTAGCAAATGTAGCTTAATTTTTAGTGGAGCTATTTTATTTTTTTGCAATTTATAACGCCTGATGATGGAAATTTCCATAGAGATGTTGATGGTAAAGGTAATATACTTGTGGTCGGACGCACTGATATCATCTTGTACTGTCCAGTTGTGTATGAGATTGGTGGCCGCCGGGGTGGAAAGAGTTAAATCCGGCCAGCCTATACCGTAGCCACTGTCGAAAGTGGGAGGCGAGTTGGCTTGATTCAGGAAGCAGAGGTTTTTGCTCGAGATGTAATCTTCTAAATCGATGCCCTTGGAGTCATTAGAGGGGTATCCCCAAGATATGTTGTGGGCATTGAAGTCTCCACATATGATTAATTTTGAGGCCTGTTTATGCTGTAGTAGGATGTCTATGTAGGAGGCAGTGTTGGAGATGCCTTCTGTAGGCGGTGAGTAGATGGAGGAGAGAACAAGGTACTTGTTGTAGAATTCTAAGATAATGGCACAGTGGTCCCTATTGGCGGACAGCACTATCGGGGTCCACTTTGTGTGGCAGAAAATAATACCCGCTCTGGGTGAGGTACCTTGGGTAGGATCTCTCCAATGGTATTTTGGCCATGATAGAGGGAAGAGTGCGATGGAGCTTTCTTTGCAGTATGGTTCCTGAGCAAAGATGATATCAATATTGTTTTCTACTGCATATTGGGTTGTTTGAGCGGCAGCCGCTTTCGATCGCTGTAAGTTTATTTGAAGACATCGGATTGGTCCATGGTTAATGTTATGGAATTCATTAATGGCACCCTTGCTTATTGTGCGAGATTCCTCTGTGGTGTTGGAATTGAAAGCACCATTAGTCATACTGTGTATTTCATTGTTTGGGATGTCAGGAGTACCATTATTCGTACTGTGTGCTACGCTTGATTCGTGCAATGTACCTTCCGTATGTAGGGCAGTTGACGTCGTAGGCTGGATGCGTGCAGGTTGTCTTATTGTGGCTCCTATAGTTCCAGTCTGCACAATTGATGCAGGTCGGTTGGCGGGCGTTGCAGTCTTTAATGTTGTGGCTGCCAGAACAGAACGCGCAATAGATCTTGTTCTTACAGTTCTGTTGGGTGTGCCCGAATTCCTGGCAGCGGTAACATCTTCGGGTGTTATAAAATTCTGCGATTCGATGTGCTCGCCAACCGAGGTACAATCTTGGGGACTGCGTGAGTTGATGGTAGGCTGGTGGTGTGCATTCCAGGACCCACTTGACTCCATTTCCTTTGTCTTTTAATCTGTAGAGGACTTTAGGTAAATTCTTGTTGAGGTGAAATTCAGATTCCAGTGCTTTCTCAATGTCTGCCTGGGAAACTGCTGGGAGTACGTCGTGGATGGCAACTTTGGGAAGTCTAGTAGATGGTAGTTTAGTCGTAACTAGTTGTTTCCCTTGCGTACTCTGTAGATTTTTGGTAAGTTTCTCAAGATCTTCGGGAGTAGCACAGTCTACTGCCAGACCCTCTTTTTGGATTGGTCTTAGCGTGGTGATCTTAACCCCTAGTGCGGGAAGGGGAAATTCAGCACTGAGTCGGTCTTTAAGTTCCTTCCTTGTGAGCTTTGTGTCTTTAGGGTAAAGTAAGAGAGTGTGTTTCGGTGGTGTTTTAGACACCTCAGCATAGGATCTTGAGACTGTTGGAGGTGTTGTTGTTGGCGTGGATACACAGAGGAATCCGGGATCCGTGTTGGTGGCTGTGTTTGCTGTTGGTGGCTGTGGACTGTGCGTAGGGCCTCTAATGGCTAATTCTTTGAAAGCGTCGAGGATGTCTAGCAGCTGTTCGCGTAGGTCCTTGGTTAACAGATGTTTTTTACCGCTGTAACTAACTGCAATTTCAGCTGCGCTCGCGTGCAGCGTGCCGACCTTATCTTTGTAGCTGATGTCTTCTGAATTGATTAGGGTTGACGCTTCAAATTTGCGATGGTACTCCGACGTATCTACTGATTTATCAGTTGACATTGTAATGATTGCACTGGTGGTGCACTGTAGGAGGAATGCACTATTGGAGGTGCTTATGCACTGTTGATGATCAGAGAAGCTCTTAAGGGAAGGTAAGGTGGTGGCACGCTAGATAGGTGGGGATACCAGCTTACACAGCAGTGAGTGTAGCAAATGTGAAACTTGTTTGAAACATTATTAAGTTAACAGACATAAAGCAGTGGCAGTAATAGCAATGAAACAGATAATAAAATAGTGCTTAATAATAAAACATATAACACTGCTAGGAGCTAAACTACTTATCAAACTAGCTCATTAAAAACACAGCAGGTAATAAAAAGTCGGTGTTAAAAATCAGAAATAACCTGGGGTAGAATTACACACTAATTATGGCAATGGCTGAATAGAACGGTGTGCATGAAAACAGTAATGGTGTACAGAATAAATACGGTAATCAGAACAGGAAAATCAGGGGACATGACAGCTAATAGTAAATTGATAGATGTAATTAATTACTAAAATAATTAACACTCTAGATAATTAAAAAACTATTAAAATCTGAATAACATCTGAAAATCGATATAAAACTGCTATTCAGGCTAAGAATACACAGAGAATACAATTGTAATGGGTTATGGTATACAGGTGTACTATAATTTTAGACAATAAATAATTAGTACTCTAGATAATTAAAAAACAATTAACACCTGAAAATCCAGATAAGCTGCTATTCAGGCTACAATTATTCAGAGAATAGAATTGTAATTGTTATAGTAATAAAATGTACTACAGAAATATGATAATTTTAGACAATAAACACGCTAATTAAGACTCTAGTAAATTAAAATCCAATTTACACTTGAAAAAGAGTAGGTCGTAGGATGTCCAGAAAATCCAGCTATTCAATAAGCATAACTTTTGTAAAAAGACTACTTGGAGAGCGTCGCTCAAATTTGTCCGAGAAGAACTAATTAGGAAGATTAATTGAGTGTTCGTAATCAGAGATCCTAATTAATATTTAAAACAAAAGGCCTACCTTGGCCGCTATGCTTCTCTATGCTTGAACACTGCTTGTAATCCAGGTAATCCAATTGGAATAATGTACTCTCACACACAAACACAAACTCGAAATTCGCTTAAGTCCAAATAAATGTGAGAAAAATTTGTAACTTTTGATCTAATTGTCGGATTTCTTTCAAATTTTTAAACTACCGCATCCGAAGATGATGTAAGGTACATGCCGTTGGTTTCAAAACGATGCAGCAATCAGAAGTATAATTAGTGGTGTAATTAAAAACGCCCACTACAGAAGAATTTGGCCATTGGGAATGACCTTGGCGTTTTTTCTACTGCCCGTCGGGGGTCGGGCGGAGTACAATGGCTCCAATGGTCGAATTCTGATGAAACCGGTGAAATATTGCAAGTTTACTCACTAAAAATTAAATAATTAATTAACGTGCCATCACACGGACATCAGGCTTGTATCAGAGTAATCCTTATGCTCTTCTGCATTTTTGATATAAAGATCGTAGTTCTCCGGCTTCCGGCGGCTTCTCGATGAGGCTGTAAAAGTGTCGCAAATGGCGCAAAAGTGCGTTAAAAAGGCTAGATATTTATAAAAATCATAATTTTTGAACTAGAAGCCGTATAAGGATGAAACAGGTGTCCACGTGCTTCTTAGAACTTCTGCTATACGAAACAACTGCTTTCTTACGTATCCGATGGTAAATTCCGCCAGTATAAGATCAAACTCCGGAGCTGCTGCGATGCGTCCTCCCGTTCCTAAAAACGGGATACGTGTAATCGTCATTGCTAATACTAGATCTGAATTTAATCTTTGTTTTAGTAACAAAATTAAAAATCTTCTTGCATTCTGCATTACTTTGGGGAATTGTCAGGATGGCCAACATTGCTTTAAACCAGCAGTTCTCGTCCTTTTGACTAACACATACCATCTGAACAGAAATCGAAAAACATTAGTATCACCACTACATTTTACAATGATTATTTTTCAATTTCTTAATAGAAATGTTAAAAAAAAAAAAAAAAAATACATATTTTTGCCTTTGCATAACCTATTGGCTATTTGTATTAAATATGCACACATAAAAATATTAGATTAAATATTGGTTACCATTTTAATTATCAAAATTAAAGTTATAATATTTTAATTCTAAAATTTAGTGTGAAATTTGGACCTGTTTAAATAAGATCAATTTCCTTATGCCTGGTCTGATTTCACTTAGTTTCAACTGTAAATTAGGATCCACATTTAATTTTGTTTTGTATTTATTTTCAATTATAACATGGAAGAAAATTCTTGTTCACACAAATAGGTTGTTCAAATGTTATAGCTTTATTTGAAATGCCTTCAAATTCTTTTTATTTTTTTCTTTTTCTGTGCAGCCAAAAATTAACAAGCATGTTATTTTTGAAATCTTCAGTTAGATTTCGATCACGGGAAATTTCTATCAATTGTTCTTTTTTTTTCATGAGATAAAATTTCAGGTATATTTGAACAAAATGGATTTCTAATTAAATTTTCTTTTTCATAATCCTTAGGAAAATATATGTTGAAATTATTTATCATTGAAAAACAATTTTGAATATCGGATACTAATTCTTCTTTTATTTTCAAGTTAATCTTGGTTAGAAAACTTTCTAAAAGTGGTAAAAAGCTTAAAATGCTATTATCCAACTCTTTCATTATTATCTTGAGTTTTTTATCATTGCATTTATTTTAGCTCTAATGGTAAACAAATTAGCATTTTTTCTTTGTAATCCTGAATTTAATTTATTTTCCAAAAATATCAGCTAAATATGCTAAATGTGCCAATCATAATTCACAAAATAAACAGTTTTGCAATTCAAATTTTGAATTACTGAGGAAAATTTGAATTTCTGATCGAAGTTCAAAAAGGCAATTTAAAACTTTGCCTCTGGATAACCATCTGACTTTGGAATGTAACAAAAGTGCTTCCTGTTCACTGCCCATCTCTTGGCATAAAATCATAATTATTCTTGAATTTAAATCTCGGCTTTTAATAAAATTAACAATTTGCACAGCTTGATTCAAAACGGTTTTCAGGTTTTGAGGATTGTTTTGGTTACCAAAGCTTCACAACGAATGCAGAGCAATGAGTAAATTTAGTTCCAGTTGCACCTTTATTTGGGAAATAACACTGGAATGTTTTCCTGTTAAAGCCCGAGCTCCGTAACTGCATAAGGCAATACACTTATTCTACGGAATATCATTCTCAGACATAAAATTGTGAATTACTTTGAAAATTTCATTTGCAGTTGCTCTATCATGAAGAAACTCTCAAAATAAATACTCTTCTGCAATTAATTTAACTTCTTCGAAAGGTATGTAAACTAATAACTGAATAAAGTTCTTTATATTAGTATTTTCATCCAATTGTAATGCGAAATACTTACTGTGTTTTATTTTTTAAATAACCTTCTCTTTTATGAAATTTGCCATTTCATGATTCGTCGACTTACTGTATCATTTGAAAATGGAATATTATCATGTTCATTAGCTGCTTTTTTGTTGAATATGTTAAAACAATATCTTTAGCTGCTGGTAATATAAGGTTTTCTCCAATAGTGTGAGACTAGCCAGTCTTGGCAATTCTTAGGCTTATTAGGTAACTAGCTTCCAAAGCTTTTTCACTGGAAGTAATAAAAACCTTTCATTGCTCGTCTACTATTTTTTAACTCTGATAATTTCCTATTAAAATATTCAGATTTATTCTTTAAATTGGCATGCTTAGATTCAAGATACCTTTTAAGAAATGATGGTTTCATACTCTGAATGAATAATAGTTCACTGCAAATAGCACACTGAGGTTGAGGGTCCATTTCATCTCAATTCCAAGTAAACCCAAATGATAAATAACTTTCATTATATTTTTTATAAACATTTTTTTATTTTCATTTCAATATTCTTAGTGCTCGTAGATTGTCCTTAACCAATCACCAGTGAATCATCACTTTACTACTTAGTCAAGCTTAGCCATTTTTGCATTTTGAAATTCTGGGTTTGTTTTATTATTTTTTCACAAATATTTAAATACACAACATATTACGAGTTCTTCCAAAACAAATGCCGATATTCCCAAATCATGCAGAAAAGTAAGGAACACAAAGCAACAAGAAGACAAAATACCTGATGTTAAGAGACACATAAAAAAAATGATTCTAATTGAAAATAGAGCAGGATGAGGCCGGAAATGGTGGCGGAATAAAGTGTAGACATGCTAATAAATCGATCAATTTTAAAAGAATTAATGAGAAACTATTATCTTTTTATAGGAACTTATTTTTATTTCCTATTAAACACAACACCTATTTCTATTACTCCTTTTAATACCATCATTTATGACAAATTTTGCTATGTCTTTGACTAAAACAATATTTGCGAAAATAAAAATGGATTATTTTGCTAATGTCTGTCAATGGCTATTGACCTTGAACAAAGCTCAAAACCAATTAAACTCCACTGGGTATCAATCGTAGCTGGCTTTGCAATTTTATCCAATTTTTCTAACTGTAAATTCCAAAATTGTGACTGCTGCAGTTTATCAGTTGCAACATCAATATCATCCTGTTTCATTAACTTAAAAAAGCAAAACTGGAAATCTATTTAAAAATATATTATATCATAAAAAGATGCATTTGCTATATGCATCTGCAACTTTAGAACAAAAAATCACTTCATCGTTGACTAGAAATTTATGTTAGTATATGTATATCGCATATTTGGTAGAAGTAGCTTCTAATATGGAAATAAAACTTATTTTTCCTTTCCTCTAAAAGTTCTTCCACCACTTTGTTAATTGCAGCCTCTATACTAAATCTTCCCCTTTCTTCTGATTTTCTACTTTACCATAAATCACAAGATATACAGAATTAGAATACAAAACAAAGGTTGGTTTTACAAACTTTGATAAAATGCATTTAAACAGATCATTAATCATTGATTTCAAAACATGAATTAAAGGAGTTCTGCATGGTAGAACTGAGTTAAGAACATCAAATAATGGCACAATGGAGCTCACAAAAAAGCAAAATGCTTAATTTGTTAAGTCATGAAGACAAAAAATATTCATTTTTCACAAGATAAATTTACAGTAATCAGAAAATGTTTCCCCTGTTGAGCAATTTTTTATTTTCAGAGCTCTGTATCAGGTTTGTGCTTATATTTTGTAGCATTATTTTGAAAATTGTGAATTAAATTGCTCATATGTGCAGAAATCACTTTATTTTGAATAGTGGAACTAGTAACTACATTTCCATTTACTTTAGGCATTTTATAACTTTCAATAGAGAACAATTTCTATAAAGATAGCCAAAATGTACATACCGGGGGGGGGAGGAAGAAGAAATTAAAAAAAAAATATTATGTAGCTGTTGGAATTGTTTTAATTTTCCCTTCCTTTTAAAACTCTTTTCAAGATAACAGTAAATATCAGCATTCATTTCCATTTCTTGGTAAAGAAGCTGCCTCCTTTTTAGCTGCTAAATTTAAGAGGTTACAGGTGCATCTCATAATTTGAAAATCTGAATTTTCCTTTTTTAAGATGCCAGCAATACCAGGCTTCAAACCAATCATTCCTGGTGCATTACTGACACCAAGTGCTAAGCAATAATCCAGAGGACTTGCAGTTTTGCAGCACTGGTATTATTGCATTCATCTGTAGGGAGGCAGAATGGAGCTATTTTAATGTGATAAATAACTAAAGATCTATTTCCCACACCCATTTCTTTAACAATTCTAGCTGTTTTTATTTTTGCACTTCAGTATTTCTTACCAATTTTGTTACCTGGAAATACTTTTTGAAATAAAGCTGCAGTGTGATAAAACACATTCAGCGGTAGGTTGTACTCCAGTAAAAAGGTAGAGAATAGGCATTCTGCATTAATAACTTTTTGGTTTTTTCTTTCCATAGAATGTAATTAGTCCAAAGAGGCTTTGTTCCTGAAGGGTTATTGTTTTTGTTTTGCGACTTTGCATCGAATCATTCTGAATGTCCGCTTCACATTTCAAATTGTTGCCATCAAATATGATTGCCTTGTATTATATTTGAAGAAATTAAATAATGAAGAATCTGCATAAATGTATGTATGTTTCTCACACTGTGATAAAACAATGGTACCAAGAGCATCAAATTTTGAATGGTGTAATCCTACTGCGAATATGGGCATCTGGAAGGCAAATTTGAAATTTGCTTTATTATTGATTTCATATTTTGTAAAACTTTAATGAATATTTGATTAACAAACTCAAGGATTTCAAAGCGAGCAATGGCAACATTGTACAGAAAAAACATTTTTATCTCCAGTGTGTGAGACTGTGTATTGGAAATTCTAAAGATATGCTCAATTTAAAATTATTTTGCGATATTACTCTTGAACCGAATTTTATGGTTTAAGTGTGAATAACATGATATTCATTAAGTAAAGGTAACACACGAATTAAAATCTGAAGCCTTTCAGATTTTTTTTTTATTAGTCCAAAGGGGCTTTGTCCCTGAAGGACTGTTGTTTTCGTTTTGCGATTTTGCGTCGGAAATATTAGTTATGAGTTCAGAACATAAGTCTGAATCACTTTTCGAACTGTTGCCACAAAATATTACAGCCCTGTATTATATTTAAAGAAATTAAATAATGAAGAATCTGCATAAATATATGTATATTTCTCCAAATGTTATAAAACAACGGTACCTAGACCCATCCAATTTTGAATAACATATGTTTTCACCTGAATATGCGCATCTGGAAGCCCGAATTTGGAATTTATTATCTACTTTATATTTTGTAAAACTTTAATGATGCGAGCAATTGCAACACTCTACTGGGGGGAGGGAACCTTTTTATTTAAAGCATATGGAACTGTGTATCAGAAATTCTAAAGATAGACTCATGCAATATTGCTGTTGAACTGAATTGCATGGTTTAAGTGCAAGGAACATGATATTTAATAAATAAACGTAACACACAAAACGTTGAAAAAAGCCCCTTTGGATGCAATTTAAAATCTGAAACCTTTCAGATTTGTTTTTCTTTTTTTTTTCAATACAACTCACATTGTCTTTATGTTTTTACATATGCATATGTTTAAGAACATCGGCCCTTCCACCATGTTAAATAAAAAAATCTCAATAATAAATGGTACACGTTGCACATGTATTACATTTCCTTGCGGAAATAATAGAAAGAAAGTCACCTGTGTATAATTTTTGAAAAGTACATGAGTATTTTACCTTTTTCGCAAACATAACTACAACTAAAGTTCGCAATTTTTAAAAATATTTCTCAAAAGCATGTGACATAGCATTCAGCGGCGAGACAAATGAAACAGCAATCTGAATATTACTTCGTATTCATTGGCAAATATATGCCAGATGACATGCAGTGGTACTCAAGAAATGACTTTGGTTTTCTTTTACATGTAATCTAGAGAAAACCCAAGTACTTTCAACCACCCCAAATCACTTTTTTTGGGTGCAAATAATGAAGTATTAAGCCAAGCTACATAAAAATTGTGAGAAATTTTAAGAACAAGAAAAAGTTGGGTGAAATATGTTGTAAATCGGGTTAGTGGGAATATGGTTGGAAATTGGGAGAGTTGGCAAATCTCTGCTCTTGAAGAAAGAGAATTGCTCTGTCGCACTGACATCTGCGTTTTGCTTCTTCAATTTATATATATATATAAAACAACATTATCCATTTTTGAAATTAATCATAACTGGCAATGAGAAATCGATTGCTTACCCTCCCCTCAAAAGAGAGAGATATTACTCTCTGTTTGGTATGATTTAATTTTTTTTTAAAAGCCCAGAAGGGCTATTAGTCTCAAAACAGCATTTTGTGGCATTTCACTATAAATGGCAAATCACTTTTTAAATTGCTGCCACCAAATATTATCGCCCTGTATTACATTTAAAGAAATTAAATAATAAATAATGAAGAATCTGGATGAATATGTATGTTTCTTGCACTGTGATAAAACTACAGTATCTCTAGAACCATCAAATTTAAATAAAGTAATCCTCCCTCAAACATGGGCACCTGGAAGCCCTAATTTTTTAATTTGTTTTATGACTTATTTCTTATTTTGTAGAACTTTAATAAATTTTTTATTAACAAACTCAACGATTTTCAAAGTGAGCAATGGCAACATTGTGTGGAAAAAAACATTTTGATCTCTGGCTGACTGTCTATTGGAAATTCCAAATGCTGTTTTTAAATATTTTGTGATATTACTGTTGAATTAAATTTTATGTGGTTTAAGTGTGAAGAACACGATATTTAATAAATAAAAGTAACACAAAAAACATTAAAAAAAGTCCCTTTGGACGTAATATAAAATCTGAAAACTTTCTGATTTTCTTTTCTTTTCTTTTTTAAGCTTCTACCAAACAATTCCACATCTGATTTAAAGTGTACTGCCATCAAATGAACACACTAAGTTAAGCCATCTGGCCAGAAATGATTAACAGAAAAGATGCAAAGTTTCATCTTGATTACATGATCATGCCAGACTGAAAACAAGTCAGATACCAGACTTGTGACTGTTAGCCAAGATAATGCCAGCCTAACTCGTCAGAAGCTAAGCTTGAATGGGATGTGTTACTACATTCACCATATTTGCTAGATCTCCTACCATCAGGTTATTTCTTGTTTTGGTCATTACAAAATATTTTAACCTGGTACTACCACCTGGAACATTTACTCTAAATCAGGATGTCCAAAAATATTTGGATAAAATTTTTGTAAGCAGAATTCAGAATTTTATGAGTGTAGAATTATGTTACAATTAGAAAGATAGCAGAAAATTCTGGCCTTTTTCATAGAATAATTATTTTCTGAACAACTCTATTTCTGTAGTAAAAAATTTGAAAATGTGAGTCTTGAATTAACAACTTTTTCATGCCTAATATTACAGTTAAAAAATACTACATTAAAAACTTTCACCTTGTCTCTCTCTCTCTATTTATATACAATAAAACGTCCAAAATCTGAACCATGAGCCAAACTTCCTGCATGTCACTTTCAAACACCTGCTGGCTAGAGATTCATACCATAGTTGAACTGATATTGACCAGGATCACACTTTTGTTTCTTGAGTGATTGTGGGGGTTACCATTTTTCTACCTGACCTAAACAATAACTGAAGGCATCATGTCGCCATGTCTACAAACCTAGATCTAAACTGATAATTTAATATCTAAAAATTTCTGGAATTGCCAAAGACCCAATGATTCTGCATCTCCGACTTGGTATTGTATTCATGTTTGAGCACAAATATAGTATTTATATATCTATGACAAACCAGACTGATATATCTAAAATGGGATATAAAATCCCAGATTGTGTTATAAATGATTTATGTTACATGAATATACATAGGTGCTATATATTGCAATAAATAAGTAATGTCCCCTGATTTTGTGAAAAACCATACCTGGAAAATCAATAGATAAGATTCTGAAGTTATTTCTAAAAAAATGTAAAATGGCTATTGGTGCAAGAATCAAATAAAAATAAATCTTTGGAATACTCCCTTACTATCCAATGATTCTACACAGTGGATGTTTTCAAAATATTATAAATTTGCCATAACCCAGCCCTATCCACCTGCAAATTTTTACAGTCAGTTCTCTACACCAATTTTGTGGGAGAACATGCTTGGAGACAGTCTAAGAGTCTTCTACCCCTCTTTTTCACAAGACCAACATTTTGAGAGGATTTCCAGTTTGCTGTGTATTTTAAGTACCCTTTTGCAGCACAAACACTACATGTTTACAAACAACCATCATTTTTTTCAAGATTCAATCCTGCGCCCATCAGGATCACTAACCACCAGTTATCGGTTCTGAGTACAGCAACCCTGCAGAAAGCAATAAAAGAAGGTGAACTTGATCAAGCCATCCATTCTGGCTCCAGTTGACCAAAGCAGATGAGTTGTTTATGGAAGCTTTTACTTTTATTCATATTCAAATGTGATTTCAGCATCTCGACCTAGGACTTTTTATTTCATTGTTAATTTCATTCATTGAACTAGTAGCAGTTAATATTTCAAATCAGCACTACATTTTATTAGCATTGAACTAATGCATTACTCAGAGAATATATTAGTAGGTATCCAAAATTTTACTGGACAATTAGCAATTAAAATAGGCATATTGAGAATATAATTGTTATAATATTACTCTTAGATCTGTCATTTGTTTTTGACTAATTTCTGGCCTCTGAATCTAAAAATAACCTCATTTTATTTTCTATCACATTAACTTTTTAAGCTATAGGATACCCTCTTTTTGTCTTAAAAGTCGTACAAAATGTGCATAGAAAGGCAAAAAAAAAAAAAAAAAAAAAAAAAAAAAAAAAAAAGGGAAAACTTACCAAATATAATGTTCACAAACAATAGTTTATAGTTTTATTTATACAAAAGCCATATAGTTACTGCAAGTTAAATTTTGTTCGTATAAACCGATTTGGTTTATGTAACACATCCGCGACTTTTCAGCATTTCATAGACGAAGTCACGCGAGATTTAGAATGTGCTTATGTGTTTGTGAATTACTTGCTCAAAGCCTCTAAAGATTCTCAGGAACACTGCAGAAATTTGAAAGTTTTATTTTCAAAACTTCAGGAATACGGACTTTGCATAAATGTTTCAAAATGCGACTTTGGTCAAACATCTATTGATTTCTTAGGTTTTCACCTTAGTGAAAACGGAATTGAAAATCTTCCTGACAAAAGTAAGTCAAATGTATTTCAGATTTTCCTCAACCTACCACCCTCACTCAGCTTCGCCGATTTTTAGGCATGTTTAACTTTTACAGATGGTTCATACCCAAAGCAGCACACATTCTTTCTCCTTTAATAAAATTGTTAGAAGGACATATCAATAAAAAGAAATCTCCTTCTTGTGTTAAGGATTCATCCTCACCGTTAAATTAGAATAAAAATGCTGACACAAGCCTTTATTGCTGCCAAAAATGCCATTGCTCACGCTACCCTTTTGAGACACCCTATTCCTGGAGCCCAGTTAAGCATCTGGCTAGATGTTTCAGATATCACAATAGGCGGCACTCTTATGCAACAGTCTCAACAAGCATGGGAACCTATAGCATTTTTCTCAATTAACCAGAAAAAAAGCCAATAGAAATAGTCCACATATGATAGGGAATTATTTTCAATTTATTCTGCGATTAAGAAATTCTGACACATGTTAGAGGGCAGAAATTTTCAAATTCATATGGATCAGAAACCGTTAATATACGTTTTTTAAGCAGAATCCTCACAAATATTCACCTCGGCAATTACTCCACTTAGATTTTATTTCTCAGTATTCTTACGATATTAGGCATGTGCAAGGTTCTAAAAACATTGTTGCTGATGCTCTTTTGAGAATTTAAATCGATTCTATAACAAAATCTCCATTTTTTGATTTTAAAAAACTTTCCGAAGCTCAACAGCAATGATCCAGAGGTACAAAACCTTCTAAAAAACAATACATCATCTTTGAAGCTGGAACTGTGCCAATACTCCGATGGTAACATTCTTTGTGACACCTCTACTGACGTTTCTTGTCCATTTGTGCCAAATTCCTTTCGCAGACTCATCTTTAATCATCTTCATAATCTATCACATCCAGGAATTGCAGCTACTTACGAAACTCATTTGTTCTCGTTATGTATGGTCCGACATGAAACGTCATATAAAAAATTGGGTGAAATCCTGTGATTCTTGCCAGCAATCAAAAATAACCAGACACACTAAAGCACCATTGGGTACATTCTCTCTTCCTAACGCACATTTTGCAGAAATCCATATACATATTGTTGGGCCGTTACCGCCATCAGAAGGCAACATGTACCTTTTGACTTTTTTTATTTTTTAGATAGGTTTTCCAGATGGCCTGAAGCCATACCTATCCCCGATACGAAAATGGAAACTATTTGCAGAGCTATTTTCAATGCATGGATATCTCGCTTTGGCTGCCCATCAGTTATAACAACTGACCAAGGTTCTCAAATGAGATCCGCAATGTTTGTAGACTTTACTCGCATTTTGGGAACAAATAGAATCACAACGACAGCCTATCATCCAACATCAAATGGCATTATTGAACGTTTTCACCGGCACTTAAAATCATTTCTCAAGGCTCATGAGAGCAATAACTGGACTGAAACACTTCCAGTTGTTCTACTTGGCATTCGGACAGCAATTAAGGAAGATACACAAACATCTTGTGCAGAACTTGTGCACGGCACAACAGTCAGGCTGCCTAGCAACATGTTAACATCATCTACAATATCTTCATGTGATACTAAATTCATCACCAATCTCCGACATACAATGCAGCAATTAAACCCTGTAGCAACATCTGCACATTGTCGAGATAGGTATTACGTAAGTCTGCACCTAAAATCGTGCACACATGCATACTTACATATCGATCGAGTCAAGACACCGCTGTGCCAACCGTACCTGCACAAAGTCCTCAAGAGAACAGACAAAACATTCACAGTTCAAATAAATGGCGTTAAATCTACAGTGTCCATAGACAGTGTGAAACCAGCTTATTTGCTTTCAGAC
This sequence comes from Stegodyphus mimosarum, assembly GCA_000611955.2. Lineage (NCBI taxonomy): Eukaryota > Metazoa > Arthropoda > Arachnida > Araneae > Eresidae > Stegodyphus > Stegodyphus mimosarum. Next base: position 168,892 of record KK120498.1, on the reverse strand, counting down.
TCTGAACCTGAACCAAAATCAGATAGAGACTTAAACACACGAACTGTCACAAGATCGGGAAGGCATGTGCATTTTCCCAAGAAACTTTCTTCTTACATTACAATTTAAAAAACTGTTTCAAATTTAATTTTTTGCATATTTATTAATACTTTACTTTTATATGTATGCATTATTACCTGTTCATAATGTTGAATCACATTTTGGTTTTTCTAATTTCATATCCTAATTTTGTGTTAAAAAAATACTCGACAGCATGGATCCTCTTAAATATTTCATCATCCGATGTTGTTCCTTCGAATTGCCATCAAAGGAACTGGAGGGAAATTCTGTGGTGATGTGATAAGGAGCGAGCCTCGTGCCCCCGCGCGTGTGCCGAAAAATACGGCTACCCTAGAGAGAGGTGCAGAGTGATGAAGACTGGCTGTTCGAGGTAGTCGCATGCATATTTGAAGTCTCGAAATAAAGACAATTTTTGCTGTGTAATATATCTTCTGAAACTTCTTGATTAATACAGACAGAACATTTAGTGAAATAGAGGCAGCTAG
>KK120498.1:128467-168280 GCA_000611955.2 Stegodyphus mimosarum | reverse complement strand
TTGAAAAATCAAAAAGTACCTAAAATTGTTCCCTCCACTTTTTTTTTTTTTTTGGCCTTATACAGCATTCATACATTTAGCATATTAAAATATATAAACAATAATTTCTTTAGATGAAAAAAACTTATTACCTGAAGTGTTTGGTTTTCTCGCCCTAATTCCTGAAGTGCAGCGACACAATCTTCATACTTTCTGCGCATTTCAGCAGTAGATGTCTGAAGACGCTCACACTCAGATTCACTTTGTAAGCATCTGTGAAATAATGGCAAAATACTGAACATTTCATTTTATTCAATTAAATATACACAATATGAAATTCTGATATACGCAAAAACTATCAAGACTTATGACCTATACTTGACATGTATGCATACATTACCAAAATATTATTCATAATATTTCAAATTAGATTCCATCTTACATTAATTTAATTGAAAACTTTTGTTTGGTTTTTGGTGTAGTTAAGAGTACTTGCATAGTGGTGAAACATAGTTGCCTACGAAAGAAGCATGCTTGATGTAAGTAAAATAAAAGGATTTTAATGGTGCTTTCCTAAAGCACCATTAAGAGCTTTGAATGTATTCCGCAGGGTGTACACAGTAACTTTTTGTGACCAGTCATCAATGGATTTTATGAAGCATTTTGCACCACCTAAGATGTGACTTTCATAGAACCACAAACATGAATGTGTACAAGTTCAAGAACATCACAGTTTACTGTTTGTGCTTCTTCTGAGAATGGCAACCTAGTTTATTTGCATTTTGCACAAATTTTACAAAATAAGGTTTCATTTTTACAGTTTGGAATCTTTAAACCATACACCATCTTTTTAGAATGCATTACTTTTAAGTTGGTTAGATTCAAGAGACCAACCATGGCCAAAGTTTCAATTTACTGTACTTTGGTTATGTCCCATTTGATTATCAACTTATACACTATTTTGCTTCATTGCTTGTAAAATTAAGTACATATTTTTATTGTTGACCCATGCATGTTTATTTCTAAAGTAAATGGTATATTTACATTGCATCATTAATTTAACCAAAATTAAGTTCACTTTTAGGTTGTGAATGCATAATACATTATTAAATACTACATGCTGTGAAGTTAAATTGACACTTCCATAAATTTCAATTTTTTTCTTTCTCTTTAACTTCTAGATTCATTATTCTAACTGAACTTCAGTTTCAGTTATTGATGTGAATTTGCTTCTGTCATTGCATATGTGTGCAGCTGCTCCCGATTCAATGTACCAGTTACGAGTTCCTAATTCACATGCTGTATTGACTATACTGAGAGAACAACTTTGTTTAGAGGATTCTTAATTAGGATTCCCCCCCTCCACACACACATTCTGATGCTGTGTATCCTATTCCCTTGCAGTTATATGAACTAAAGTTTTTCACACTCTTAGACATCTTTTTCATGCTGCTGTGGTATTTAATAACTAATGCATCTTGCACTTGGCTGTTTTCCTGCACTTTAAATTGTGAATTTTAGATTCTTCTAGTAACTTAATTTTTAGTGTGTTTAAGTTGGGCAGGTTATCATGAGATTCTATTGCACTTCTAAAACTTCTGCATTTTCTGATTACGCTACACAGCAGCAAAATAGTTAGGAATTTTATGGAATTTCATATCATATTTCTGAAAGTTTATCTATAATTTCAAAGAAGGAAGTTAAGTAATCCCGAATTTTTTCAAAATAAGCTGCTTTATTAGGCGTATTTTAGTTAACGGACTTTTTGGCTGATAAATTTCAAGTGGTTTCATCCAACTTTTCATATAGGTTGACATTTTTTAATGTGCTCTACCTCAGATGATTCAAACCATCAAAGCAATGATTGCTAAAGTGTTCTGATCTTTTAAGACCCACTAGTCATGTCTTGGTTACTTTCATACGTTTCTGGCTTGATTAACTGCTCACTCGCAACTTCCCAAACTTCAGACTGGATCGAAATGCCCTATCTCACATAACAAGTTATGGTTATTCAGTTTTTCAATTTGAATGTTTGGGTTCATCGTTTTCATTTGACAATACATTTCTGTAAAATCAACGAAAAAAAACAGTATCTTTGCTTACCTTGTTTCATGTGAAAAAACACAAATGTTTCACTTACTCTTTAGATGTACACTGCCTCGGGGGGACAGTTCTATATCTCCCGTTCTACTGGGCCAATTGATGAAATTCAAATTGCGTTTTCCATGTCTTGAAAGCACGACTTAGGATATATATTAGATTTATATATAGCCTTGTTCTAATATAGGTATTTTGACACAAAGTGGGACTTTTTCTGAAATAACATACCAATACTTTTCCATATTTCGATTCTACGACCCAAATTATGCCTGAATATTAAATTGTAAAATTTGGTGCAAAATTTACAGGGAAATTCAAAAATTTAACTTGGTGCATTTTTTTTTCAGTTTGAGCCAAGAATAATTCACTTGGTGAATTTCTTAATATATGGCAACCTATTTTCTTTTACCTTCCATTGTGCAGGAGCTGAAAAAAAGTCACATCGTTTATACCTTTTTACATTGCGGATGAGCGGAAAAAACGTCACATCGTTCCTACTCTCAAATAATTTTAACAAAGTGCATACACCACATTTACGTTATTACCACTTTCAACAAAAATGCCAATTTCAAAACGTGCCAATCTATAAATTAATGTATATCTTGGGAAATTTTGAATAAAAAGCTCTAATTTTTTTCAGGTATGCTTAGAAATATATCTACATTAAGATGATTGCAAAAAGTTTATAAGTTATAATTCAAAAGTTTTTCAAAAGATTTATAAAAATTATTTAAAAATACAAATTTTAAAAATAAATCATAAAAAATGGATGAATTTTATTTGGAATGAACCTAAATTTGGAACAGTGTAGGAAGGAATCAAATAAGTTTCATAAAAAAAAAAAAGAGAGAGAGAGAGAGAGAGAGATATGAATAAATACATACTAAATTGAATTAACATTGAGGAGCTACAACTTTGAAAGCTACTTTTTTAAAAACTACTCATGCGATTTTTACAAAACTTGGGAGTTTGGCATAATATGAGTCGTAGAATCGAAATATGGGAAAAAATTGGCATGTCATTTAAATAAAGTCTGATTTTGTGTCAAAATACCTATATTTGAACAATGCTATACATAAATCTAATACATATCCTAAGACACGCTTTTAAGACACGAAAAGTGCAATTTGAATTTCGTCAAGTGGCCCAGTATAACAGGAGATATAGAACTGGTACATCTCCAGTGGACACCTGGGTTTCATATAATCTGTTATCTGGAGCTGTTGAAAGTACTTGCATAGTGTTAAACATGGTTCCCAACCAAAGGAACATGCTTGACATAAGTGAAATACAAGTTTTAATGGTGTTTTCCTTAAGCTTAACAAAATAGATGAATAAGGGATGTCAACCTATGGCACATGAGAAAAAACATAAGATGGATAACAGATGAAAACTTCTGGTATAAACTGTTACATTATATCAATACAGTCTACCTTGCTATTATATTAGGTCATCAAGTACTTGGCTGCAATTCCATGCATTACTTCGCAGTAAATGGTGTCTGAGTCAATCTGCTAGATCTTTACTCCCATTCTAGATTTCAACAGCTACATTTGTATTAAGGCTTCATGCATTAAATCACTGCAAAGTGGAAAGAATCAACTAGAGACGTTGATAATCAGGGTGAGACCTACCCCGATAGGTACATCAGGATGCTACACAAAATCTTGGCTTTTACTGCTTGATTATGCATTACTGGACTTTCACCTCTTCAGCACATATCAGATGCACATAACATTACACAAATGCAAGGGGGAATGCAATAGAAATTGCGCTATGTTACAACAACAACAATAAAAAGTTCAAATTTATTGCTCAGATTATATTACTTCAACAGTTAATACACAATAAGTATTCATACAAGTAAAAATGACTGTATAATTTTTATGGCATTCAAGCTACATGCCTTAATATCCAAAGTTTATACTACTTTATCAAATGTATAACTGAAACAGAAATTTTCTAATTCTAGATCCAAACCCACACTATGTCCACAAAAGACATTTATTTTTACAATTGTTGGTCATAGACATGTTTTCAATTACAAAAATGCTTTAAATGACCCTAAGATTCATATTTCGGCTTTTTTAAATTTACAAAAATCACTTTTGTAAAATTTACAAAATCTAACTTTTTTGTCTGATCACCTGGTCTCAACACTCAGAAAAATTTAATTTCAAAATTTATGATATTTGACATTATTTCTAGTTTGCAGAGTCAGTTAACAAATAGAAAAATCTGAAACTGGTTTCTTCCCTATAAATACTATTCAGTGATATTCTTTATAATTTTCAATGTGATATGTTCTTTAATTTATAATTTTATGATTATTGGTATGCCGAAAGAATTCTCACACAAGTACTTTATAAGTTTTCAAATGTTAAAAATATATTATTAGTATTTTTAAGGAGTTTCATTGCTTTAGAACCATAATCTAATTATCATACAAAAAATTTGAAAACTAGAAATATTTAAATTTTTAATTTATACAAATAATTTTATGAGTTGCTATATGCCAAATACCAAAGCTTGCCAGCATTTTTTACAATGTGAATTCTATGGTTCAGTGAATAAAATCAATTTTTTGAAAACAACTGCATTAATCAATCCTTTTCATGACAATCTGCATCGAAATGCTCGTTACTTAAGGAACCGTTTTCTAAATTTTATTTATTATGTACAAATGTGAATATTTCACTATTCAGTTTGTGTATGGCCCCTGAATATGAACCTTAGAATGTATTAGATCATTCAGAAAGTTCTGTAGTTTTCAAATAGAAGAGAATTTTTTAAAAATTATTATTATATTAGTGCTGACATAAAGTGAATGATAGAGCCAGATGTTTAATATGGTCTTTTTGCTTACACTACATAATTCTAGCATGTGTTCTTACACTACATAATTCTAGCATGTGTTGTGGTATAACTATTGAATGTTGAACTCTAAAGCTCTTTTTTGCCATGTTATTTTCTTTTATTTTAAAAAAGAAAACACACTCTTCAAAGGGGTTTGAGAAGTTTAAATTTGGAAATTTCAGCCTCAGTGATGCCTGCTATGAATAAACGACCTCAGTAAACAAGGTACTATTAATAGAAACTATCACAAAATCCCAGTCGTATGTTTCAGGAACTATCAGAGAGACTAAATATTCCAAACAGAACATAATTATTTGAAAAAGACTGGGTATGTAAACCACTACAATGTACGGATAGACCATACTTTAACACAGCAGAATATGGTTGCTCAAGCTCCAGCAATTGCTTCTTTGGAGAAAAGAAATACAGAAGTTCCTTTTTTGTAATGGTTCATTACTGGAGATCAGAAGTGGATATTATTGGATTATGTTTGTATGCCTGAGTTTCTTACTGCTTTTTCAAAGGCAATATTATATTCACAATATGAATATAGCAAGGGACAGAATCTCCTTGCTATATTTATATTTTAAATGGTTCAATAGTAAAATCAAAACTGTTAACATACTAAATAATGATATTGATTAACTGTTGCAGGAAGAAAACAAAACTAAGGATGAAATTAGCATGGCAGGTTAATACAATGAAAAAATAATACCAATTAAAGTACAATTGCAAAACAAAATTAAATCAATTAAAAAAGTTTCATATTAGTCAAAGGAACAACAATAACCCCAGAAAATGTGCAAATAGGAAATAAAACTATGTATTTAGAAAACTATCTAAGTGACTAAACTAACTAACTAAACTCTCTAAACTAACTAAACTCCCTAATCTTTCACTTCCTTGATTCTATGGACAGCCTTCAGAATATTTAGATTTTTTTAATCAGTTCGAAAATTCTGCACATAATATTTCTAATTTAAGCTGACAAATTTTGCTATTTAAAGCCATTATCAGGTGTTAGGGGCTCTTAAATATTTGAATAAAGAAACTTTGTAATAAATGCCCAATAATATTAAATCTGACTCCAATTTAATATTAACAATTTAATATTAAATGCCAATTTAATATTACATCTGACTCCAGTTAAAACTCTTCTAAGATTCATGGTCTTTGAAACCTTTATTTTGAAGTACAAATAGATCTATCAATCTTTTCTAGCATTCTCTACACATTTTGCACAATTATAATCACTCATATTACAGTTTACTAATATTATTTCACTGAATTTAATAGCTTTTTTATTAATATTAATTTACTAATAAACCAGTAAATGAGCAATATTGGTGCAAATTTAATGAAGATTATAAATTTATCATTGAAATGGAACTTCATACTTACTATGAGAATACAATAGTACTTTACTATGACATTCAAATACGATCAAGACAGTGCATCTTTCATAGCTTTCTGGAAGCTGCTGTACTCCCTCTTCAAATAGGTTTTTCTTTGGATGGATATTGAAGCATCCACTCTAAAACCATCAGGATGACACATGTGAAATATAAGAGACTAAATCTGCCCTTTAATAGATATGTGGCAACCCATACTACACACCTGTATGCCACAGAAATTGTTCTTCAAGTTCTCAGTCAAACCTGGTCTAAATTTGGGAGTTTGAGGTCCTCCTCTTCACTGCAAACAACTGACTTAAAAACTTTATTCCAGTAACTAAGGATCTCATCATTGTTACAGGTCCCACATGATGACACAAAGTTCCATTGGGACATAAATCTGCTCTTTAACAAAAATGTGGTAGAATTCACTAATATGTGATAGAAACAACTCTTCATTTTCTTTATCAAGCCAGGTTCAAAATTTGGGAGCTTGAGATTCTCTCCCTTACTGTAAACTTAATAAACTTCTGTTCCATGGATGAATAAACTTTCTACTTAACTCACTACTGTCACAAGAACTCGCTGCAAATGACAATATCAAATGCCTACAGAACTATAGATAATAATGGCTTCAACATATTTTTACCATGGGGGCAGTTTTTCCATGACCCTCCAAACTTAATTGAATGGCTCGATAGTGCCACTGAATATGACTAGAAGATATCCTGTACCCTTTTTCAGTTGGCAAACATTGTGCCCCCATAGAGTCATTATAGTCTGTAGGAAATGTGGCAACTGGAATTCCATACTAACTTATGACCATATCACACATTCAAAACATTTCAGGTCAACTGTTTCATGTAGAAACCAATCTCCATAAATCACTTTTGATTATAACATAATGAGAAAACTAGTTTTTTATTAACAAAGACTAATAAAAATAATTTCCATTCAAGTTCTCTAGTTTGATACTGACTGGATGAAAAAGTACAATTTACAACTTTTTGAGGAAGTGAAGAAAAAAAATCTCATTTCTTTTTTACAATGATGAAGTTAGCAGAAAAACTTTTTGTTGAAACAAAAAACTTTTTGTTAGTCTTTTTGTTAGTTTTGAAACAAAAAAATTTTGTTTCAATCAAACAGTTGAAACAACTGTTTGATTGAAACAAATGCGTGTGGGATACTACTCTTATAGTGCCAAAGAAATCACAGTGTGAAATATCTGGCAGTCTGTGATATATTTGAGTGATCTAATAATTAAATGTAATAATGAAATGTGAAAATTACATATCACTTAATTATAAGCCTTAAAGTTAAATAAAAAAATTTCATACCTTTTCAAAAGTCCTTGCCTTTCATCAAGAGCATTTTCAAGCTTTGCTTCTAGCTCTACAAAGTTAAACAACAATTACAATAGTTAGACTATGCAAAAACTACCAAATTAGCAAATAAATAAAAACATTTTGTAAACTTTTACTAAGTCCATTTTAAATATATATACATTATATATATTTTTGAAGAAGAAAAATTTTAAATAAATAATTGTCATCACTATTTTAAAAAGCAATTTTGGACCAGGATCAAATTAAAGTTACTGGCACAAGTTAGCAACATAACCGTATATTTACATTTATTTCTTAAACCTTGACTTACATAATAAGTCAAAGTGCATAAGTGCATTATACATAAATGTATAATAAAATTACACACTAGGATTTGGTAAATGGCTATTACATGTTATTTTTGCTCTAATATTCTAACCAATGGGAGGAGGATTACCTTCTTAAAAAATCAAAATGTTATAAAACAAAAATTTATCTAAATTTGAAAGGGGGGGAACTAAAATCAGAAATGATTTTAAAATATGGAAATTTTTATTCCATGATTAAATTGTTAATGTTCAAAGCCTGAAGCAGACAGATTGCATTAAAAATAATATGCGCTTTATAGTGGTCTCAGTCGTCTAAAAACGTAAGCCATTTCTTGAAATATAAGAACATATATTTCACATTACCCAGCAAGTTCATTATTAAAAAATGAAATTACCTAATTTTGTTCCACTTATTTCATCTAGTTTTATTTCTATAGTTTCTCTCCTTTTTTGTTCAGTAGATAAATCTTCTCTAAGAGTTTGAATGTTCTGAGTAAGAATGCCAACTTGTGCTATATGGCGGGCTTCTTTTTCTTCCCACTCTTGTTCTTTTTGTTGCAAGAGTTTCTTTGTTTCATCCTATAATATATACTACTGATTATTAAAAAATTATCAGATACTAAATAAATTTATATAAACTTCTAGTGAAACAAGATTATTTAACTGAAAATGAAAGGAACAAAATTTAAAAAATTTAAATACACTAAATATAAAACATTCCCTATTTAAAAAACAAAATTTATAATCTTCTACTCAATTTAAACTTTTGATAAACTGTTTGACTTTGGTGTTAGAGCATTAATGATTATAAGATTATTCTAAAAACCCAGATACATGTTCAAATGAATAAACAAAAGTTCACCTAGGTCACAAGATTACAATAAACAATAAATAACATAAATATAATATTTATTATTATATTAATAAATGTATTATTTATTACATATATTTTTACACTATAAATACATTTATATTATATTAATAAATGCAGCTGTAAACGTAACACTACATTTTCAAAATTTTAGAAGAAACGATCAGAATAGAAAAAGATTACTGTGATAATTTATGATGCTATAAATGTGAATGGCTTGCAGTTGTGACATGGCTACTGCTACTAGCCAGAACTTGACTATTTTTATGCAAACTGTGTCACAAAGTTTTTTCATGATGGAGGAGTGGCACAGACCGTGTGTTAATTTGCTTGTCCCTACCTCCCGTAGACCACGTGTGTTAGTTTACTTGCCCCTACGGCCCACTTCGTCTTCCCAAGACAATGTTGACAATCAAAGACTTTCTCAACACATCTGTCAGCAGTTTGGCCTTGTGCCATTGTTGTACATAATAAAAATTGAAACATTTTGTATCCGCATCCCATAAAGTAAACCTTTTTAGTGCCCATGAAGACTATCTCTCTACCTCTTCGCACTAATTTAGGATAGAGGATGCAGTGAGTTTTGAACACCATTGAAAGCATGAGAAAAGAATCTGTGCATGTGAAATAAAAGAGTGAACTGTCGTAGAGCAATGCCTCATAGCACATTTCCAAGGTGTGTGTTATCACTGGTGAATTCACACTGTATGCAGCTCGAATGTCCAACAAATGTAAAAAAACTACCAAAAGAGGTTCCCATGAAGCATGAATTTGAGGGAGTTACATATTCAGACATGGGATTAGAACATGGAGAATACAGAAGGAGATCAAATTCGTGTTTGCATTTTTGCCCAAAATGATCCATAGACAATTATTCATAGCAAGTATTTGGCATTTATAGGGCCTTGACTTGCATAGATCACAAAATCTTTACAGTTATCTGAAAACTTATACAGAAAGTCTGAACAAGTGGAAAGCCCTGAGTGCTAAAAAGGAGCAATTATACTCAAGGCCTATATTTTCTTCCATGCAGTTATGAGAAATAAGGAAGCAGGTAAATTTTTTTATTGCAAACTTGGATTACCCTGGGGAATGTAATGAGGTATATTTATTATTTTGCCATTTTTTTTCCAGTTAAATATGAACAAAACTTAAAAAGCACACAGCTTTAAGCAAACAAAATAACGGAATAAAAGAAACTCTGTTATTTGCTACATAATGCTCTTTACATAATTATAAAATTTACTAAGACATTACTTTTAAATCTATTTATATACTACCAACAAAGGAAACTTCTTGATATTTTTAACTTATGTAATATAGTGAACATTTATCAATACAGTCCAACTTTTACATAATTAAGAGATCTCATTAAAGTATTTCATAGCTGTAAGTATATTTACTATGAATGTTAACACTGATTAAGAAACTGAAAACCTTTTATTTTACTTCTATGAAACTTTCTTAATTAATATTTTATACTTGCTTGTAATGTATTTATTTGAATGAATTATTTGAAGCTTTGTAATATAACTATTCTTACATTTTAATAAATTAAAAAAATATATTTCTGAATTATTGAAGCAGCCTTTTAATTATGCTAGAAGGTTAAAAGAATAATGTGCAACAATTAACTCATCAACTGCATATGATCTAATAATTTTCATTCATTTCCAGTCATTAACCATGGTACTTAGAATGATGAATTTTAAGGCAAACACTTCATCACTTTTAGTAAGTCACTTAATCAATGACTGAAAATAAAGTCATTATTCATTCATTATTAATACAACTCATTCTTGCTACAAACAGTTTAGTTGCATATAGCAAGATGCTTCATATATAATTACTTGCACAGCAGTTTTATTCTAATGTAGAAAAATAGCTACATTCTAAGCACTGTTAATGAATTTCGTTGATACTGAATGAATCCCACATATTTTTGTTACACCACACATAAGAATTTATTTCTGAAACACTTTACAAATTATAATTTGGGAATAATGATCTATAAAATGAGTAGCACAAACTTCTACTTATTAAAAAATATTTTTTTTTTCTTTAAAGAGTACTGCTATTAAAGAAAAGAACGGAAGGATGGATTTCTGCAGTAAGTACATGAAAAATTGAAAATAATCATTTGAAAACCACATACTAATGTGTGCCAGTTTTAAGATAAAAAAATGCAAGTGCTAGATAAATCTACTGCATATTTTGCCTTAAAAATAATATGGCAAGAGATGGATCTTGCTTTCACACTATAAGGCAATAAAACAATGTTATTATTGACGATTTTCAGCCATAAGAATTAAAAGCTTTAATGATACTAGTCTTAATGAAAAAAAAATCTTACATTAGTACAATAGGTAAGTAGGTAATTATCAGATTTACCCAAAAATAAGATCCCCTCAACTACAAGACCCTCCTTACACTTTAGGTTAAATTTTAAAAACAAAAAATGCAGCTGAATATTTATTTGTCTTGAAGTAATTTCGAGACAGATACTCATTAATTATTAATAATTTATATGATTTATCATATTTCAAATAGTATAATTTCACTGTACAGTATGATAATTAAACTCCTTACTCACATTCAGCAATTTCATCAAATAAAAATAAGAGCAAACAAAATTATAGCAAACAAAGAGAGGATCTTATTTTATTACGTTGCAATAATTTAGTATTAATTAAACATTAATGTTTAATTAATAATTAATTTAATACATTCAAAGGGTACTTGCCATAAGTATTTTTGTGGTGGACATTCTTTAAATGTATGTATGTTACACATTGGAAACACAACAAAAACACATAAAAATGATACCTTGAAAAGAAATATCATAGCAATGATAATATTCTATTAGTAGTATATTATGTTCTTTGTTTCTGCATTTTATTCTTGGAATAGAAATCATAATTACGGAAAAGACACATGTCACAGAACATCTGCAGAAATGTGAAAAGCATTTGTATTAACCCTATTTCATGACTTACATTTTCACATATACCTGCTAACATTAAGTCTGGGCAAATGACCTCCCCCCCCAAAATAGATGAATAAGGTTAGATTTTGAGACTTATGATTTTAAAATTTATATGGATTCAAAATTTCAGTTTTTTTTTTAAATTTGAAATTATTTCATTAAGGAACATTTATATCAATAAAATTATAGTATTCTTCAATAAAATGTTTTAAACAATTTTCTTCATACAGATCTTAATATTTAACCTAAGAATTAAAAAAAATTGGGTTAGTAACACAAACATTTTAAGAATGAAGAGATTATAAAAACCAAAGTTAAAGATTTTGGTTAGCTCTAGTTTTGCACTGATATGAGTGTTTAAATTCATTTCTGAAAGTATGTTGCAAGTAGAAAGATGTTTCAAAATATGACAATTTTTACTAAATAAAAATACACATGAAAAAATTAAGAATTTAATATTTATTCTTTTCCCTCTTTTTGAAATATGTCATACTTTGCTTTTCAGAAATCAAAAGTTGCTATTTTTCACCTTAGTAAACACTTTAAAGCTTTCTGTCCAGAATGAATCCTCCTTCATCAGTGTATTTCTAAAAATTTACCATAAATTCTATCTTCACTTTCAGTTCTCCCAGATACTCCAATGCGAAATTCATTTCTTGATTTAAAAGTTTGGTATTTAAGAATATTTAAAAATTGTGTGTCAATGAATAGGCCACAGATTTAAAATTATAAGCTACTGAAATACCACTCTATTTTTGATGCATATCATAAATATACTAAAAAACTACATCTCTTTTCATTGCAGAATATTATATTATTAGAAAAGCAACTGCAATATAGTTGCAGGGGTAAAATGAATTATAGCAACAAATGAAACAAAAGTGTAGAAATAAGACAGAACCATACATACTAAAGCTGAAACCAAAGAAGCATTTTTCTCTTCTGCATCTTCAAGCTGATTTTCCAGCTGCTTGACACTTTCTTGAACTTGTGACAATTGCTACAAATGAATAAAAATTATCAGAATTTTTTAAAAAATAAACTACCTATGATACTGAAAACAATTTTTGGGGAAACAGTTTGAGTGCACTTTACCATAAAGAATAAATTTTTTAAACCAATTTCAACCAGAATTTTTAAATAGAAAAACAATTTATTCTTATCAAGTTCTAATTCAGTTCTAAGTACCAAAAATAAATTACTTAGAAAAAGATATACTTAAATCAAGAAACAAAATTTTTTTAGACAGACTACTTAAACTGAGGGCTGAAAAATATTAGTAAGACTGGTTCTGCTGTTTTATAACACATAAACAGAATGAGATAATTTCATTATAATACTTACTAATTAAAGAAATTAGAGCTTGAGTACACTTCATGAGCATTATCTGCTGTATATACATAGAACTTTTAATTTTAAAGAAAGGATATTCTAAATGGTTATTACACAGGACAAATGAAAAGCACAGATATTAAGAAGTAATTAAAGTAAAATAAAAATATGGATGTTTCTACTTTTAAACTAAACCTAAAACTTGATCAAGCATATTTATAGGAAAAATATTGAATCATACAAATTTTAGATGAAGAACATGCATCACGAAAACTTTGACTGTCCATAGGTTCACTTTCAAAACTGTTTATCAAAAATGTTTTTAGGCATCAAAGAATCTTAAACTACAAAAGAAATTTTTTATTCAAAAACTCTGTAAAAACATATAACCTTTTAAACAGATGGAAGAAAAAGCAAAATAAAAAGTTAAACATATATTTTTGTATTATGTTAATATTGTGCATAATATTTTACATTAAAAAAGACAAAGTTATTCAATTAAATTTTTGTTACAACAAAACCAGGTGAACAAAATAAGGGATACATGTATTATCTTTTTAAAATTTCTTACCAGGATTGCCTCACCTTAGCACAGTCATTTTCTAAATTCTCTATCTGTTTCTGCATTTTCACTTTGTCTTTCAAATATATTTCTTTTGCCAGCTCAGAGTCTTTTAGAATCTACAAATACATTTTTAATATTTCATAGTGTTACACAAGAAATAAAATTTATGAAATGCATGAAATAAAATTTAAAAAGCTATATGGAAATGCACAGAATAGAAAGATGACAAATATGAATTAAAAAAAAAACTATGATAAAACTATAAAATATGGATAAATATAATTAAAAAATGATTTATTCAAAAGAAACAAAAAAAACATATACATTTATTCAGTTTACATTATAGGATTAGCAGCACAGAAAGTGATAGATATTTTATGGTGTTCAAACACAGCAAAAGAATATGTTTTTCATGCGTCTTTTGCAAAGTTTTGCTTTTATGCTGTTAATAAGGGTAACTAACAACAAAGCAAATATTATTTACAAAGAGCTCCTGTCAAAATAAAGTATTTCAAATGAGAATATTTGAAACATCTGGGAAATAAAGTGATTAGTGACTCATCAAACAAACAAACAAAAAAAAAAAAAAAAAGGTTCTAGTTTTGTGTTTGGCCTCAGAACAGCTGTATATGGATAAAATTATACATGAGCAACAATGAGACAATATTCAAAATTCATCCCATATTTATTCTAACTGACTTTGCAAACAGTCTATTACTGATCTCATGTTATAATCTATTATTTCTCATGTAATAGTTTACTATTGAACTCATTCAAAACACAGCTCAGCTTTTACAATAGAATACATATACTATCATTTTTTCCACTTGATTTAAATTCACTTTATAAGGCAAATTTAAATTACTGAAATATTTACAATATAATTCAGATGTAAAATATATTAATCCTAATATTTATGTGCTAGAGCTAATTCCCTTTTGTAATTTTTCTACACTTTTACACTGAGAAAAATCTTGTGTAAGGATGCAAAGCATTATTTACCAAAGTCCTTTAAAATACAATGAAAATAATATTAATGATTAATGTTCACAGTGCGGATTGGTTGGTAAAACTACTGGCACAAGACCAAAAAAGATTATAGTGCACCAAATATAAGTAACATCCATTCTATGATGTTTTAAGATCAAGGACCAAGTCAAAAAATCACAAGCGATATTCTGTAAGTCCGTTTGGGAAAAGCAAAGTGTACCAATTTAGTTTTCAGGATCAAAATACCATTTGTGGAGGATACCATGCTTTCCTAAAAGGTTATTGAAAGAATTAAGAAGACACGGAATTTGGAATTCAAATGTTGGTGAGGGTCACCCAGAAATTGAAATCCTCACAGGGAGTGATATTTATGGGCAAATACTTACCGGTGAAGTATCAGCTTCAGGGTGATTTGACAGCCACAAATATTAAACTGGAATCAAAAAGAATGATTATCCAAAGTTTTTAGGGTACTCCATTCCATGTTAGCAACCAATCTTCTTATTCAAAACATGGAACCTTCTGTTATGTGGAAGTTAGAAACTATCGGCATTGCAGATGATGTGCAAGAGCAGTTTCTTGGGGGCCTTTTCAGAACTGAAGATAGTAGATATTGCATGAGTTTACCTTAAGCTCTAAAATCACCCCCCCCCTCCCGAGATTCCCTCTAACTTGCCCATTGCAGAAAAGAGGCTCTTTGCTACTATGAGAAAAATGAGAAAATTAAATAAATTTGATGAGTATAGTACGGTATTTAATGAATGGCTGTCAGAAGATGTTATAGAAATTGTCCCAAAATCAGTTAAGAATGACGAAGGCCATTATTTACCACATCATATTGTAATAAAATTAGGTAGCTTCACTACCAAGATTAGGCCTGTTTTTGATGCATCGAGCAAAGTCGTTGGTTCATTTTTGCTAAATGATTGCTTGATAAAACATCCAAACCTTGTTTTCAGCCATTCTAATTCAGTTTAGGGAAAAGGCAATTGGTGTAACATCCGATATTAGGCGGGCCTTTTTACAGACTGAGATAGAGCGCAAGGATCAAAACTACTTAAAAGTTTTTGTGGTGGGTAAATGATAGAATTGAAGCATTTCATCACAAGAGGGTTGTTTTGGGTACCTAGTACCTCGTATTTATTGGCAGCTGTGATTTCATTTCATTTGTCCCATATTGCACCTGAATTCAAAGATGTTGCGTAAAAATTTGCCAAATCATTTTATGTTGACAACTATGTCACGTCAGTTGATGATATCGAAGAGCTGAAAATCTTTTGAGCCAGTTGATTACTATTATGGCAGAAGCCAAAATGGATCTTCGAAAGTGGACCTTTAATCACAATGGCAACCAAGAGATAGCAGTTGAAGATAACAATCTAGTCTCCACAGTTCTAAGCTTGCAGTGAGACAGACGAGATGACACCCTTTCAACATCCATCCAAAGAGAAATCATTAAAAGACACTTACAAAAAGAAAACTATTTACCTCTGATCTATGCATTTCTTGACCCACTGGGTTTCCTTGTGCTCACCATATTATCTGTGAAATTAATTCTTCAAGAAGGCTGGTCAACCAAATCAAACTGGGATATGCCATTACCAGATGAACTTAAACAAGATTTATGAGATGGCACAAGAAGTTGTCTAGTCTTTCCTGCCTTAAATTACCTCATCGCATGGGTTATGGAAATAAGGATTCATAGAGTCTACACGTCTTCTGCGATGCCAGTCAAGCCTCATTTTCTTAAGGAGTAAGGAAGAAGACAAATTTTCGTGAAATTCATTATGGCAAAATTATGCATATCGTCCTTAAAGAAAATAACTGTTCTGGGTTTGGAGTTGCTAGCTTGTGTTTTAGGTGTTGAAGCCCTGTCCTTAGTTGATGTCCCAATATTTTAGTGGACAGTTACTATTGCGGCCCTTAGCTGGATACAACGAAAAGAAAACTGAGACATATCTGTAAATAATAGAGTAAAAGAGATTCGGAAACTCTTGAAACAGGAATGTTGGAGACATATCCCACAGAAATTGAATCCTGCAGATGTGACATCTTGTGCTTCACTCCTCAATATTTATGGCATTTCAATTGGTGGGAAGGCCCCGAGTTTCACAAAAGCTCTCCTTAAGAATGAACAGACTTTGAATTTACTCCAGACGAGAATTCTGTTGTGGCAGAAATTAGAAAAGAAATTGTCAATTTGAGCATAAAATTAGAAGATTCCGAGAGATACAAATGTTTTTCAAGGTTTTTTAAAATTAGTTTGAGTAATTTGATGAGTTCTACGCTTTGGTAACAAACCCCTAAAGAAACCCTCCTATACTTCTGATACTCTAACAGTAGAAGAAAAAACTAGCGCTAAAACATTTCTGTGGAGGTTAGAGCAAAGGAAGCATTTTCAAGAGAAAGGAGATTCTGTCCACGGACTCTTGGCAGTGAGAGACAACGGCACAGTCCTCAAGAGTTAAAACTAAAATCACTGAACAAGATGATGAATTCTGCTTCCTTTATCCCCTCTTGCTTCCACCCAAGCATTATTTAACTGAATGCCTCATAAGAGTATCATGAAAAGAACTGTCATGCTGTAGTACAGTTAGCAGCTAAATTACGAGAGCGATACTGGATCATTTCGTCCAAACGTATATGAATCATTTCCCTTTGTAGCTATTAATATTAGTGGGAAGGGGAAACATGACCATTTTCCATTTAGTTTTTAATTTCCATAAATACGGATGAAAATATCTTCCAACATGAAAAGTTTCTTTTCTAAATAGTTCTTTTTAAGAAATACACGTCAATATTTTCTAGAATACCAGAATTAAAATGCAATAAAGTTAAACTTCATGTCAAAAGGAGATTTTTTTCATTTTGACACCAATAAAATAATTAACTGCTATTCATAGATTTTCAAAAAAGTAATGGGAAATATTATTTTTAATCAGCTTATTGGCATTGAAAACATTTGCAGAGAAGTTTCTCACCTCCTAGATGGAATAATTATATTTACATTAAAAAAAATACTCGCAAATAATATTCTTAACAATTTCAATATCTATCACAAAAAAAGCAGGCATGAATTACAACCTATAATTTTACAGTTATTAAATGAAGCCCTATTTAGAAACTGAGAGAAGGATAGACGGGAATGCATACTTTAATTTTCTGGATTTATCTTTATTATGTAAATAAAATACTCCTTTGGCAACTTTACTTTGACTAACAGGTCAATTTCAGTTTCAGTTAGACAGTATGGCAGCCACAGTAGTGTAAAGATTTTATACTGCCCTAATATCTTTCTTTATTTTTCATAACTTTCTTGTCAGAACGTGCTTAATACTTTGTCATTTGCAAAAACAGTTCACACCTAAGCATTTTCTTGCAAACTGATATTTCATAGGCAATGCATTTCTACTCGAAAATGAAGCATTAATGGCCACAATGAATTATAGGTAATTGCAATGTGTCTCTGTAAACATTTGACATGGCTTTTAGTTCTAGATTGCATGTATGAAATATATATATAGTGTAATTTTTAGTAATATTGTAATTTTAATAATTTAATATTGTAATTTTTTAGTTTTTTGTAGTTTTGTATTATAGAGCACTTTTTGTCACATCTCTTTTGTTTGATTAGATTTTTTTAAATGACATTTACAAGTTTATAACTTTTAGTAATCCCATTCAATTTAAAATTGAAACATCTGTCATAAGTTCATTAATCTTTTTTCATTACATAACTGAGGATTCTGAGAAAGCATAGGGGTATAGTTACTGATTTTTGAAAACATTCTCAGCTTAAATACAAAATTAGGATGACTTATCACTATCAGAAACGACAGGAATGTTTTTAGAGGAATCCTTGATCGTAATGAATACGAAAGATTTCTAATAAAACCCCCTGATGAGTCTACTGGACAAGTTTCTAACCGTTACATCAATCATTTTTATATTTTCAAATTGAATTTAAATTTTCAGGAACTCAACTTTTAAATGTGGTTTTTATAGAATGCCAAGGTTTTTTCCCCAAAATTTATTTGTATTATGAATTATAATCTTTAATCATTAAATATGAATTTTTTCTATAACATGTAATAGTAAGTAGTGACTTATTAATTTAGAAGTCAAAGAACAAAAATCAGCATTACATTTTCAAATTTTCACAGGACTAGTTTCGATGGTTTTACCGAACCATCATCGTCAGCTGCCAAAGCGCAAATGAATGAGATAAGATATAGTGACAAGATAAGAATGGCTGGACAGGAGTTAAGCTACTGGTGCCATCAATTAATAAAACAAGAAAACTAAAACATAATTTCCTTCAAAGCTGAAGGTTAAAGATGAATTGGAATTAGGGTCATTAACTAGAACACATTTTTACATTGGCTAGTAAAATGGCTAAAGTTGGAATAATCTCTGAAAGCACCAGTGGTGGAATGTAAACTGCAGGTAAGGCTGCCAAAAACTCTTAGACTAAAACATTCAAAACCCTTAACTTAAATACTCAATCTACTAATTTGCATTATGGTGAGGACTATGAAAAGGAGAAGTTGTAATAAAGGTTTAAATCCTAATAATTGGTTAATTAAGATAAAGTACTTTATTAAGTGTTGTATATAACAGCTATATTAAAAACAGAATATTCAAAATAAATTTGCAAGCAATTAACTTCTCAATTAACAACAATGCATACCTGTTCAGCCTTTGATTTTGCTTTTTGATATGAATCCGTAAGTTCCTCTATTTGCCTTTCATGACTGGCACAAACTTCTGTTAGATCTGAGAAAGACTTTTTTACTGTTTCCAGTTCACTCAGAAGAGAATTCTACAAAAAACGGGGCAAGAAAATTTTAAATGAAATTAAAATACACATGCTATATCTACTACTGAATTTTAAGATTAAAGCTTCAATAACCGATTCTTTTTGAAATTACCTGAAACATTAAAATTGAAAACTTCATCATTAAAAAGAAAAAGGACTCACTAAAATGACAACAAGCAAAACAATTATCACATTGTCAATATAGCAACTAAAGCTCTTAAACTGAAAACATTTATTTATTATTCCCCATCATTTACAAAAATAGAAGTACTGAAAACTATGATTTTTAAAATTCTTCAGTTTAATACATATCTCTGATGTTTATAACATTAATTTAAAAAATAAAATAATACATTAGTGTAAATTTTCAGTGTTTGGACATTAAATAATCTAAACAGAAAACAGCCAAATCCAGCAAATATCAGGGATGATTATACTTTCCACACCAAACTACAAAAAACAAAACCACTTAAAATTGATAATTGTATTGCATGATTTACCATTATCATAAAACGAAACAACCTATTTAACCCAGCTATTTTGACATGATGTACTTGATCAAGTATACCCCTCCCCCCCAAAAAATTAACAGTAATAGCAGAGAGTGACATATTATAGTGAACAGTGATAAAAAAGTGTTAAAAAGTTTAAATCTGTCATAGAATAAAAATGAAAGTAACCGTGACAAATTCCAAAGTGATCATCACTGACGAAAATGGACACGAAAAATAATACAATTAATTGTAACTAATCCCTCCAATATCATTTATATTGCTCAATTCCTTACTCATCATATGTAGCCAGCCCCTTTTCCACTTTGTCATAGCAAGACATATAAAATGACTGGAAGCCAATAATATTTTTAACACTGAGTGAATCACGAAATGAGTTATACAGCTGTTTTTTTTTTTTTTATATATATAGTTATTATATAGTCATCAGATTTGTTTAATTACGGATCACTATGGTTTTACATTAGTTTTTGTTGTTTTAGAATTTTAGTTGTGTGTAATAATTAATGTAAGGTAAAATAAATAAAATGCAAGGTTCTGGGTTTAGTTCTGTTTGTTGAAATAAAAATGGATAAGAGATTCAAAAGTAGATTTCTGAGAACTAAAATTTCTATAGAACCAAGCATTTCCAAAAAACCAGCTAGGCTGAGATGAAGTTATTACTCTGGTAAGACTAGTATGAAGGAAATTTTAAACAGTGGTTCTTAGAAAAAAAGAAAATATCCTGAATACTAGGTATATTCAACGACTTCATATAAGAAGTAGACGGCTCATTCTACAGGGAATTCGTCTGTTGGCCGGGACCCCGCATATACCACGTGACTTATGGTCTTGGCGCTCTTAAGGAGTGATAGCTTAGGCTGTTTATCGCAGGTTTGGCGCGCTTTTGATATGGCGGGAAGTGTTTTTTTATTTCCGTCTGCTGGCAATCGGCAGATAACGATCTCAAATTAGGTTATTAGATTTTTTACAATTATTATAACTTAACGCTTTCTTTTCGAAATATTTTATCTATATTTTTAATAATCGCTTTAAAGTATTTGCACCGTCGTTTAGGTTAAATAATTTTAGGAACAAAATCTAAAATAAATAATAAAAAATTGAGATGGAAACTATGACGGTATACATTTTTTAAAAAATTAGCTTGTAAACCCATGGAAATTTTTATAGATATATAAAGAATATGATATTTATTTTCAAAAAATGAACGCATAAAACAGTGTAAACAAAAACTACAAATTAAAAATACGTGCTTTTATTTTAACAAATGCAGGGCTTAAATAAAACTGACTGTTTCGCAGAAAACAAAAGCTTTGATGAACAGAAAGTGAAAACTAGTAAAGATATAATGGTGAGAGTCTCATTCAAACATGAAAAAGTTCACTCAGATGTAGTTTTGATGGTTTTCTTTGACAAACTATACATATATATATTGCTTGTATGCAACAAAAAGTTAAGGCCTGTTTTCAAGGATTTTTTTAAAAATTTAACTCTACTGAAAATCTTAATACACACTTAATTCTCAAATCAATACACACTTAATTCTCATTATAAGTCATAGAAAATTCTATAGTTATGATATATTTATATTGCTAAAAAATAGTTTTAGAGGAAAAGGTTTTTAAAAAATCTTAAATTAAACAAATATTACTATGAACACAAAACTCTGCAATCAAATTTTGAGGTGATTAAGTTATAAATCAGTGGCACTTTTACATATAGGCAATCTGTTGATGTTATGAGTTAATACCATTTTATTCCTTTTACTTATAATGTTTGGTAAGTTTCAATTCACTGCCACTTTATTCCTGCTTTACCAGATCATTCTTATGCATTAGCTTAAATAAAAAAAAATAAAAATAGGATTAAATCATGCATTATTAGATAAGATACACTAGTACACAAATTTTCACCTCATTTCCAGATTTAGAATTAGCAAAAAGTAAATTATAAAATGTGACCCAAACATATTTTAAATTATAATCTTTTAGATATAGTATGAGTTATATAAAAGAGTTTCAAAGGTGCTATATTGAATATGTATCAAAAGATGACAAACTTCAACTCCGTATTTATCATTAGGATTAAACAAAACAAACTGATAATATAGTTAAAAATTATCTCTCCCTCTCCTTTTTTTAAAAATAATTATTATTTAAAATACTGTAAATTTTCACATCATATTTTTTCAAGCATGATAAGCATGAAATTTCCAACAGCATCGTAGATAAGACAGAATTATAGTCCAGATTATTTTTATTTTAAATTAATTTTATAGAAAATAATGATAAATCACTGAGCTTTATAAAAATAATCTGATTTTTAAAATAATGCTGTTTAAATGTTTATGTTCAATATTGCATGAATCAAGATTTTCAGCTTTTTTTTAACAAAGTAAACAATCTTTTCTCAATAATTTAATAATAATAATAATAGCACTTTTCTTTCTTTATTGCTGGCAGTACTTGTTTACGACACCAAAATGCGCACGACTTGGCGAAAAAAGGTTAGCGCCAATTGGCGCAGCTTTCTATTTCAACGAGGTACATGGAAAAAGAATATAAAATTCAATTATTTGTAAAGGGTGGTTCCAGTAAATAGTGTCACAGTATTTAATACATTTTGATGCTAATAATACATGCTGAAAATGTCATATACAGCGGTAATTTTCTTATACAATATGGCTGAAACTTTCCAACCAATTCAACAGAGATAGTAAAATAACAAAAATACTGAAAATAAAATAATAAATCATGCAGTTTTAACTTAACCTATGAAAGGTTACAGGTCCTCCTCTTACAAAACTTTTTTTTACATCCATAGGCGCTGCAGCGCATAACCATTTTTTTTTAAATTCTATGTTACAAAGCAGAGCAGTCGTCTTTCGTCCCGTAGAAATGAATGTAAAGTATTTCCAGACTTTTGGAATTCGACCAGCAGTCACGTGACACTAATGCTGGAACTGGCTGGAGGTAGCAGATACGCTCTCTACCAGCATATATCTCGTTGGGTATATTATGTATTTTCACTCTCAAGAGACAAGGAAAGCTCCCAATCCTCTTTCAATATGTAGTGGAAATTCATTTAATGGTAGTAAAAAACTTTGTTACTGTTAAACAATTTAAATAACCCAATCATAAGCATAGATTAATAATAATTTTTTTTTTCTAAACAGTCTAAAGGTCCTAATGTAAAGTCTTACATATTATTAGTTAACACAGAGGATGAAAATGCGAAAGAAACACCCTACTGGATAAGCTGTTTTATCGGTGAAACCATACAAATGCTGAAAACTTGACGTTGCTGAATGCATGTTTAAAAAAGAACATATTAAAAAGCTAATAGAATTGCCTTCTCAAAGAATACAATCTGTTAGAAAAATAAAGACATGTCTGATGACTTTTGAATCAACAGCAAGCAAGAATAAAAAATAGTCTATTTTTTGTGTGCATGTTATTGAGATTGCATTGAATCTTTAAAGACAGAGTCTTAATTTTTGTTTTAGATTTAGTATGTATGAAATTATGTATTAATTCCCTTTAAAATGATTATAGGTTTAGTATATTACGGGGGGCCAACATTACTTGAGGGTTTTAGTACAGGCATATATCTTCTTAACAGTTAACAAATTCTTCAAGGTCACTCATTTTTTCAATTTTATTTTTGAACAGCTGACATTCAAAACAATTACAGCACATTAACAACGTACTGTTTTAGTTTCAAATATATGTTATTACTAGATATATTTAAAATATATAATGCAATGATCAATCTTTGTTTCGTTATTTTTTTTGACATTATTTATTGCAGTCTATCAATTTCATGGTATTAAAATAATACAAAATTATGATATATTATGGGAATATAGTATGGGGGTGATGATCTGAAATCGGAGGTCAGGGGTACTCTATATTACAAAGTCTTATTCAAGGGTGACAGAGAAAAGGTTAGGAACCACTGTTCTAGAACATGAAGTTAAAAGCCTGTCTTTTAAATAAAAATGCTTTTACCAATCTAAATTTTCTCTCAATGAGAAAAAATTTGAGTCCACTGAAATTAAAATTTCTATGCCACGATGAACTTTGTCTTTCTTAGCAGATAACAGTGATTTTGCTACTAGATTCAGATGCAAAATATAACTTAAGTCACAAATTAATATTTGTTTATATTAATTAATTGCATCTTTATAAGGGTGATCAGTGAATAAGCCCTGATTTCAAAATTAAATATCTCTACAACAAAGATCGATAGAATTATGCACTAAACTGTACGTTTATTAGCAAAACTGTAAAAATAGTGTACAAAAGTTCAGAAATTTTTACAAAAATCGTTAACAGATGGCACTCTGTGCTGAAAACTCTTTCTGAAAGGAGTCTAATAAATAAATAAATAAATAAATAAATAAAGTGAAGCAGCCTTTGTAATCAAAATACAATTTTTTCAAAATGTTCACCATTCGAAACAATGAGGTGGCATAAACGAACAATGAAATTTGACATCACGTCTCTCAATATCTCAACAGAAATGGAATCACATGCAACACCAATCAACGATTCAAGCTCATCTGCACCCCACAGAAAGAAGTCACAAGGATTCAGATCGGGAGAATATGGAGGCCAAGCTATTTCTGTGTCAGTAAATTGTGGATAATCTAACGCAATTACTCTATTCCCAAAGTATTCATGAAGAAACCGAAAAACTTTCTCTGTTCGATGTGGTCGAGCCCCATCCTGCATGAACCAGTCGATACCTGGTTGATCCTCCAACACTAGTAGAGTGCTGACAAATTGTTCCAAAATTGCAAAAAGGGTCCAATAATGCCTCTGGCGCATACCACAGCCCATGCAGTAACTTTAGGCGAATGCAGTGCTTTCTCTTCACACAAATGAGGATTTTTGGAACCCCAAAATCTCCAGTTTTGTTTATTAACAATTCCATTCAAATGAAAATGTGCCTCATCTCTGAACCAGATGCAGCTCACATCAAATCTGTCATTGTCGATCATTGTTAGAATTTGATTCGCAAAGTCAACCCCTTTGTTCCACAGCTTTCATGGGTATGGTCTGATGACTTTGGATTTTGTATGGAAACACCCGTAGGCTATTTTTTAAATATTTTTTGCATGCTCGTGTACTTCAAATCTGTCTCTCATGCAATCCGTTGGATGCTTTTCCTAGGATTTTGATGAACAATTCCAGAAACTTTGGCCACATTTTTCAGAAGTGACTACAGTTTGCCTAGGCTTAACATTTTGCTTTCGATCATCAGCCACGCTGCCAGTCTGCTCGAATTTCGTGAAGAGCACGCGAATGGTTTTTGCATCGGGTCTAACTGGAACATTGAATCGGTTTTGAAAACTGCAACGTGTTGCCGTAGAACTGTGTTCTAATTGGTGAAATTCCAGAACCAAAAAAACATGTTGTTCAATGTAATACATTATTTCACTTTCTACGCTAGCCTCTTTTCACTAGCCAACAGTTGTACTCATCACTTTCGACTTCGAAGCACATTTTAAAGGCTATTGATGGGTCATTGCAATTAGAGTGTTAACGATTTTTGTAATTAAATTTTCTAAACTTTTGTACACCATTTTTACAGTTTTGCTAATAAACGTACAGTTTACTACATACTTCTATCAATCTTTGTTGTAGAGATATTTAATTTTGAATTTAAGGCTTATTTGCTGATCACCCTGTATGTAACAGTTCAACGTTTTATCTATCCATTCATTACAAATTTTCTGTAAAACACTTCCATTATGTGTTAATACCATGAAGACATTTTTCATTTTGTCACATTTTTTTGGAATCTTCTAGAATCGTGAGTCTATAAATCTTGCCTTTAAATCCTTCTAAACTTTCCAAGTTGCAATGTCTAAAATCCTAAAGAAAAATTACCCCTACCTGTAACAGCAAAAAGTCAGAAATGTTTAGGGGAGAATAAATAAATAATAATAATAAATCTGAAAGCTTTTGGATTTTATATTATGCCCAAAGGTGTTTTTTTTTAACATTTTGTACGTAACTTTTATTTATTAAATTCCATGTTCTTCGCATTTAAAATATAAAATTCAACAGCAATATTCTCTTCAACTCTTGCAGCATAGTTTTCCATCACTGCACAGACAAAGCATCCACGATGTGGTGAAATTTTAACATTGTTACAACCAGTTTCAACTTACCTGCCCACTCATGCTTGTCTTCAACTCAAATAACTTTCACTATATTATACTGCCATCAGATGGTGAATTTAAATTGGTTTCAACCCTTCAGCTAACAGAAATCTAATGACACTCCCCCGCTCTCTCATCTTGCTTCACTGATTTCCAGCATCCCATTCATGAGGAGGTGTGCCAAGCCCACTGATAATAGTTCTAAAACACCACCAAAAAATAACAAAGAAGCACAAACTTTGTCGAATTTTTGTATTTTTTACAACTTTTCTGGTTATTTATTGAATGGACGATTCATTTGACCTCAAAATAATGCATGTAATATCACTACACTGAAGAGATTACCCACAGTTAATTCCTCAATTTAGCAAAGTAGTTATTCTGAAAAATGAACTGGGTCAAAGAAAGTTTAGTGACAGAAATTAACTCCTTAATTCTGGTATGGGCGAAATGGAATTCATGAAGCCTGATTTCAAGAGA
The DNA here is from genome assembly GCA_000611955.2 of Stegodyphus mimosarum. NCBI lineage: Eukaryota > Metazoa > Arthropoda > Arachnida > Araneae > Eresidae > Stegodyphus > Stegodyphus mimosarum. Next base: position 141,570 of record KK120498.1, on the reverse strand, counting down.
TTTTAATGCTGTCTCAACTAGAGCATTGGTAACGGGAATTTCATATCAAAAGAAAGCAAAATGGAGTGCCTGGGATATTGATGAGTTAAAAAGAATTTTTTACAGTGTAAATATTATTATAAATTGATGAGGAAATTCCGGAAACAAAGTTTTCAGCTCAAGGGTATGATGCAATAGAAAAGGTATCTGTATCCGATTCCTTGAAATCAACAGTTTTATTCAAAATTTATGCCAAAATAAAGTTGCTTCTTTGTTTATTTTTATATTTTACATTAACACTTTTTTTCTTCCAATTTGATACTGGAAGTTTCCAAAAAATGCACTCCAGAGGCCTCAAAATAATTTTCCTGATATTTTCTAACAATCCCTCCTTTCATCTACAGTAATCATATAAATGAGAGTCTATAAGTTAATTGAGTAAAAAACTCTGTGCTACTGAACATATTGCCCAGTGATTGCTGTTTTAAATTGCTAGATGAACAAATTTGAGATGTGCGATATTATCTGCATGTTAAGGAGAAATTTGACTACTCTTTATGTTTTCTTGAAGCTACTTTCTATCTCTGCAAGAACTATTTTTCAACAAGAAGTATACATAGAGTCTCAAATCATCTAATTTATTACGGAAGATCTCTAAGATGATGATTATTATTAGCAGAGGATGATTATTATTAGCAAAGAGAAAGAGGATTTTCCTCCATTCCTCATCTACATTATAGATTCTACTTAAAATTATAAAACAATTTTTCCAAAAGTTTTTTCAATAAATATCACAATTAATTAATTTTTTTACATCAACTTTCATAGAAACAGAAAGATTTATTACAAAGAACAGCTTGGAGCTTAAATAAATTTAAGAAATGAAAAATGCATAAGTATAAAAAAGCATATTTGATTATGCAATTGATTAAAAAATAAAAAATCATTTCACTTATTAGGCAGTTACCTCTGAATCCAATCTACTCAAACCTTAAAGGAACCTTGTAAGGATTTTATTCTAACCAATTATTTTTTGTTTTTCTTTCCTTTCCCTCCTGATTTCAGTTTCCTGCCAGAATGTAAATTTTGTAATGACGTAGTATTCTAATCTAAGCATATTTCAGAAGCAGTATTTATGCTGCGTTTCAAGAGTTTGAATAGAGTAGTAGCAAACTTAGTTCCTAGTTTATGCTGTATGTTTGAAATTAGCTCTCTAATGGTGTTAAGACACCTTTCAGTTTACACTGATATTTCTAGGTTTGGCTTTGCTGTGTGCAACGAACTTAGTGTTTAGTTAAGCTAAGGAGCCAGTCATTAGGTACCTTAATTTATTAGTGATCTGTTACATTCTTATTTTCTGTTAAATTTACATTAGCCACAAGTGGTGGTGATTTGTGAGCACCAAGTATGTACATCCGTTTTAATTTATGTTAAATAAAACGGTTATTTAAAACCTTTCTTCTGCGGTATTTATTCTTCAAGACATAGCGAGAATTCACTACTTCGTCTTCTACATAGAGTCTACAGTATATGTTACCAAAGAGAACCCAGAGACTTTATAACCTCTTCACTTAGAAATGCCACAGGACTAATAAAAAGCTTAGTCAGTTACTTACAGTTATAAGTTATGAAGATATGCAAGTGAATTATAAAAACATTCTAATAAAATTTCTTACTTTTTCATTTTGCAGACTAGTAACAGATGTTCTCAAATTTTTGTTTTCTTCTTCAAATGATAATAACCTGTCATTGAGATCAGCTTCTACCTATTGTAAAATATTTAGTATAGTAAAGTATATTAAGAAATAGTAAAGTATATTAAGAAAGTAGTATAATAGTAAAGTATATTAAGTAAGTAGCATAATAGTAATTGCAAAATAAATAACTGTTTGAATTAAAAATTGAAATACACACACACACACACAAAAAAAAAATCAGATTAGCATTGCTTTAGAGGCCTCAGGTTTCTTTACAAAAACCTCTTTATGTTCACATTTGACAAACTTTAAACTTATTCTTATATCACTTAAGTCATGCAAATAGTTGGTAATCATGTAGTATGAGATCTACCGCTTTTAGTTACTTATTTCTTACATTCTAAGATGCTATTTTTAAATTTGAATGTATGATAAAATGCCAGGAAAAAGAAATAATTAAAACACACTTTCCCGAGATATTTACATTGCTTCCTTTGGGTGGTGATTACTTTCTGCCCCAAAAGTTTAAATAATCTACGCCTAATTAAAATTTTTATCACATATTACATGACTGCCAAACAGTTTGTATGGATTATTTTAATTTCCTAATAGTTATTTTTAATTTTGAAACCCTTCCCTTTCCTTTCTTGCTTCTTACAATTCCCTGCCAGAAAGAGTTGTCAGTATCACATTTTATGCAAATGAGGTAGACCTCATACCTAATGGACACTTCCATAGAAGAGCTCAGAAGTTTTCAGTAGAGCGTGTTCTGCTTCCTGGCCATGTCATTGCTTTAAGCCAATCTTACTACATTCGGCTGTATACTTATGTGCCTGTTAGTATTTGTCGATGAGGTTTAAATAACAGCCAATTCAGTTAGTTAATTTCTGTACAGCTCTGACTAAGTTTGAATTATTTAGAATTAATTTAGTTTCTTATTTTCCATCTTAAGCCCAGCATTTTAGGAGCCATAGATTATTCAAACTTTCAGGCAGAAAGTAATCACCACCCAAAGGAAGCAATGTGAATATCTCGGGAAAGTGTGCCTACAGGTGGAGGCCTTCCTGTAAGCTCGAGAGGGGCCATCTGTGAATATTCTCAAGTTAAAATAAAAGGGTAAGTTAAGCCTTCTTTGGACCTTATTGTTGCATTTGTCAGAAGACCAGCTCACTACAGTCTTCTCAAGTTCTAGTTGCCATGGACACTCAATTTAGCTAGACCCCTATATTGGCGTTCGAAAAGAAGTATGAACCATGTCTCGAGAATCTAGAAAATTCATATTGACCACGCTGAGACTGCAAATTCTACCAGCACCAGTGGACCCAATTCGGATTCATCATTGAGACCATGTGGGCAACGCTGAAAACAGCTGCTAGCTTTGAAGGAAAAGATTCTGCGATGTCCTTCCTGCAGCAGTTGGAAATCCATTTCACGCTGCATCCTGTTCCAGAACTACAGAAAGTTACCATCACCACAGTGAACATAAAAGAACAAATACTCAGCTGGCACCAGGGAATCAAAAACTTCCTGCTGGGTGAACCAGGTTCCCAAACATATAGCTGGGAGACATTCAAAAATGCTCTGCTAAAAGCATTCAAAGTAGTGAAAGGCCATGCCAAGTTGGAAGTGGAGTTCTTTAGTAAATAACAAATGAAAGTGGAAATATTAACGAATTTCATTCTATGTAAAATCCAATATTCAATTTATTGTATGGAAAGTAGACAAAAGTCGAATTAACAGAAGTTATTTAACTGCGTCTGCTTCCCCCTATTCAAGACCACATGGAACTCAGAAACCCAAATATGCTGGAAAGCCTATTCCAACTCACCATGAAATTTGAAAGCCGGCGAGACTCTGAGAAAGTGCGTACAGCAAGTTTTGACCAAAGCAGTACTTGAGATTTTCATCCCAACAAAAACCGCAGAATAGACAGTATCCTTACATGCAGTCTGATACCCTCGGGAAAAGCAATAGCAAAAATATGGGTCACAAAAGAAAAGCATTTTGTGATCGCCAAAAGAATCTTCAAGAAAAAGAAGAGGCTGAAAAGAAAGGTAATTTAAACTAATTAGGGTGTCCAAGGAGAGGGTCCAGTCACACCCATTGAAGCAAATCGCCTCGGTAGTTAAATTAAATATTGTCATCCTGCAAAATTTGGCTTTGCCGAGATTGAAATCTTACTGAATAACATTCTGACAAATGTATTACTGGATACAGGGCAGTTTCTAGTTGAGAAAAAAAATTTTTAGGAAGCATTTTAGGAGGCATAGATTATTTAAACTTTTGGGGCAGAAAGTAACCATCACCCAAAGGAAGCAATGCGAATATCTTGGGAAAGTGTGCCTACATGCTCAAATTAAGAATGAGCATCAGAAAGTTACTTTTCTTGTTCTAAAAGATTTATTAGCATCAGTAATTCTAGGGGTGTGGCAGGTGCAAACTTAAATTTTATGAATACTACTTTACAGGCGCAAATGGGCGGCGTGCATGAGGCAGTGGGCTCAACACATGAAACTAAATTGAATCACCTGCCAAAAGATGAGAAGGAGAAAATTCAAGGGGTGGTAAGAAATTTTTATAAATTATTTTATTAAACACCTGGGTTTTGTCAGTTCATTACACACCAGATTGATAACTGGCAGTTCCGCCCCCATTAAAAGTAAACTGTACCACTATGATAAAATGCAAGAAAAGACAATTGAAGAACACATTAAAGAAATTCTTAACAAAAAATTAGTATCCTAACGAGTAGCCCTCATGCAAGTCCAGTAATTTTATATCGAAAAAAGAATAACCTTCCACCTTCAGATCTAAAATCATGATGATTTGACGTTGACTTCTGCAAATTAAATAGTATAAAAAAATATCCAGAGCATTCCATGCCAAATACAGATGACATTATTTGAAAAATTAAATCTTCAAATTATATAACCACACTTGACCCGACGTTAGACTATTTCCATATTACTGTAAAGCCTGAAGATATAGATAACACAGCCTTCATTATGAAATAAGGCACCTATGTCTTTTTGAGAATGCTGTTTGGCTTATCCAGAGCTTCGGCAATATTTCAGAAAATGATGGATAAATTTCATGTATCAGAGAATCATATTCAGAAAATGATAGATACTGAAAATCGTGTGCAAAGAGTTTGAGTCACCTATTTTCCTACTTGGGAAGAGTTTTTACAGAAAAGAATGGCCAAGTTTAAAAGGCAAAAAAGTGAATTTTTTTTACTTTCTTTTCAGTTTACATTCAGTTCATATCATATGTAAAGAATTGCTATGTACAGTTTAGTTTCAAAGGCATTTTTTCAGTTGTTATCAAAAGCAAGAAGCTTCAGTTTGTTTCGCAAGTTCACGATAATGTTATGTATTAAAGTTCTTAGTCAAAAAGACTCAATTACAAAAAGTAAAATTTGAATTTTGCAAAAATTGTGGCAAATAATTACAGCAACTATGTACATCTGATGTAAAGTGAATCTGAATTTTGAAAAGTTTTTCTATTTTTGTGATTAAATGTTGTAAAGTTACTCTATTGTAAAAGAAATTGTTTCTATAATAAAAGTAGAAATGCTTGGAAGTAAATTGCTGTGAATGAATGAAAATCAGCTACATGCAAGACAGCATGAATGATAAAATTAGGCTCTCCAGTTTACAAGAAAGTTTAAAACACTTTCGCGGTTAGCACATTACATATAGTGATGGAACAATGTGTTTTTCTAGGTTTTGGAAGTCCAATTTTATCTAACATTTAGGAAGTTGGTCAGGTGGTACTTGCATATCACCACACAATAGAAACATGCTAGCATCTTTACAGAACAAACTTTCGGAGAGCATGGGAGGGGGGGAATTAAAGTTATGAGTACAAGAAATTGTTTGATAGCTGAATAAATGTGATGAAATGTAACTTGTTCTTGAAATTGTAGCCAAAATATTTCTGTTAATAGCACTACTAATGCTTTTTTCTTCCAAATATATCAGAAGGAGGAACAAGAAAACAATGTAGATCCCAGCAGAAGAGTGGAAAAAATTGTAAAACTACTTCTTTTCTCTTACTCTTTAGTAAGAGTAAGATTGTAAAGTTGGCAATTGTGAATATGGAGTTAAGGAGTCTTAAAGTTTTGCAAGTACAGTTTAAAATGTAAAATACAAAAGTCTGAAATTCGAAATTAGACAAGAAATTTTCTTAGAATTTGAACTCTCAACAAGGCCATTGTGAGACCTTTTTAGTTCGAGTAGTTAAATTCTGGCAGAGAAAGATGTACGGATTATTTTAATTTTCTAATGGTTATTTTTTATTAGTCCAAAGGGATTTAGCCCCGAAGGACTATTACTTTCGTTTGGGCATTTTGCGTTGTTTCACAAGAAACGGCGTATCACTTTTCAATTTAGTGCTTATGTTTCTTTGTTGGTTATTTTATTTTATTTTTTTTATTTTTTGGGACGTAGCTTTCTCTTCAAAAATTGCCTGCGTGCATTGCATGGGAAAATAAAATGGAATTTTAATTACAGTTCTAAATAAATAGCCAAATAAATGTGAAATTCATAACAATATTCTCTAAAACTTTAACAAATTTTTCATTAACAAACTCAAAGATTTCAAAGCCAGCAATACCAACGTTGTACAGAAAAACATTTTTATCTCCAGCGCGTGAGAGCGTGTACCGAAATTTCTAAAGATATGCACAATTTAAAATTATTTTTTGATATTGCTGTTCAACTGAATTTTATGGTTTAAGTGCGAAGAACATGGTATTTAACAAATAAATTTAACACACAAAATGTTAAATAAACGCCCCTTTGGACGTAATTAAAATCTAAAACCTTTCAGATTTTTTTTTTTTTTTTTTTGAAATCCTTTCCTTCACTTTCTTGCTTCCCACCTGCAATTCCCTGTCGGAATGATTTTTAGTATCTCGTTTTCTGTACATTCTTAGACAAAAAAAAAAACGATGCACCAAGAAGGAGTTATCTGAATGGAACGAAAATTGGTAGAAGTGATGTACATGTACAGAAAAACAAATGATTGCAGTTTGAGAAAAATTGGATGATTCATTGAAGTGATAGAGCTTCACAAAGTGAAAAAGTCAGTAATGCGTTTGTCCACCTCTGGCCCTTGTGCAAGCAGTTATTCAGCTTGGAATCGATTGATAGAGGTTGCGGATGTCCTCCTGAGGGATATCATGCTAAATTCTGTCTAACTGGCACATTAAATCATCAACATCCCGAGCTCATTGAAGGGCCTTGCACATAACGCTCCAAACGTGCTCAATAGGAGAGAGATCCGGCGACCTTGCTGGCCAAGGTAATGTTCATTAAGCACTAAGGCAAGCAGTAGAAACATGTGCAGTGTGGGAACAGGCATTATCTTGCTGAAATGTGAGCCCAGGATGGCGTGACATGAAGGGCAACACAACGGGCCTTAGAACTTCGTCGACGTACCACTGTGCTGTAAGGTTGCGACGGATGACAACCAAAGGGGTCCTACTATGAAATGAAATGGCACCCCGACCATCACTGTTGGTTGTCAGCCTGTCTGCCGGAAGACAGTCAGGTTGGTATCACACCGCTGTCCAGGGCGTCTCCAGACTCGCCTTCACTGGTCATCGGGGCTCAGTTCAAAGCGGGACTCATCACTGAAGACTATTCTACTCCAGTCAGTGATATTCCAGTGCAAATGAGCCTGACACCACTGCAAACGGGCTTGACATTGTACAGAGGTCAATGGTAGTCAGCGCAAGGGGCGCCGTGACCTCACCCCCCTCTCTGTGAGCCGTCTATGAACGGTCCTTGCGGTCACTGAAGCACCAGTTGCACATACAATCGATGATAATGATGCATCTGGGGCTGTGAGTGCTGCTCTCATGATTGCTCGGTCTTCATGTTCTGTCGTTTCTCTAGGCCTACCGCTTCCTTCTTGACGCTGTGTGTGGCCATGGTTCACTCATTCCTGCCAACATCGTCTAATAGTGGCATCGCTCCTGCTCAAATGTCAAGCTATTCGCCGATAAGACTAACTGGCTTCTTTGAGCCCAACTACACGATCTCTCTCAAATTCGCGCATATCATTCGCGCACCTGTATGCAAGGCATAGTTACTGTCTACCAGAGTACACGAAATGAAATTCGTGAAGAATTTATGACCTGGAATTGTAATTTCTCCTCTTAAATATCCTGCCAGTTGCGCAGATCAGATGCGCTGTAGTGACAGCCGCTTATTCAATTGGCAGCCAAAATGTAAAATTTTGCATTTTTGTCGAAACCTGTATGCATATCAATTTGTGTCCAATTTGCTCTATATCTTCTCGGTACATCGTTTTTTTTTTGGGGGGGGGGTTGTCTAAGCGTGTATATGAGGTAGAACCAGTGCTTAATGGGAAGTTTCAGCCACTTCTATAGAAGAGTTCAGAAATTCTCAGTAGAGCATATTCTGCCTTCTGGCCATGTCGTTGCTTTAAGCCAATCTTACTATGTTTGCCCATAGCCTTACGTGCCTGTTAGTATTCGCTGGCAAGGTTTAAATAAGGGCCAACTCGGTTAGTTAGTTATGTACAGCTTTGGCTAAGTTTTAATTAGAACTAATTAAGTTTCTTATTTTCTATATTAAGTTAAAGCCCAAGTGAAGGCTTTTCTGTAAGCCTAAGAAAGGCCATTTGTAAATATTCTCAAGTTAAAATAAAAGTATAATTTAATACTTCTTTGGCCCTTATTCCTGTAGTTGTAAGAAGGTATACACTCTTCTCAAGTTCCAGTTGCCAATGATACTCAATTTAACCAGAACCCTATATTAGCATCCAGAAAGAAGTATGATCCGTGTCTCTGGAATCCAGAAAAAGAAAGAACATGCTTTTGGACAGATAATAACAAAATAATCACATTTTTTATGTTGGAAATGTTGGTTAAATTTTGGATTTTTTTAGCATTACACAAAGTAAAAATCATTATAATTAAAGGTTTTGAATTTTAGGTGTTATGTCTACAGCAAAATAACAAGGAGTTCCCATATATGGTGCCTTACAATCGAGAAAATATTATTTGTAACAATCTGGATCCTTTCAGTCCACTCTATTATCCCTATTTATGCCTAACCCTCCATTACCACCAAATATGAGCTTTGCATTTATTCTTTCCATTTTTTCTCCATACAGTCTTAAAATATAATTAAACTATGCCTTCAGGACTACAGTTAAAATTCTACTTTAGTGCTTGAGCTAACTTTGTCATGGAAACATGAACCAACTTAAATCATAGTGAAAAGAATACAGATGTTTTCAAAAACAGCTGACTGCTTCCATCTTTAGTCAGCTTAGAAAGTTAGAAAAGCTTACAAAAAGAATATTACAGTTGGTAGATGAAATTAAGGGAAACTTAGATTTTCTGAACTGCAAAATGTAAGATTCAACTTACTTTGCCTGAGTGTTAATTTAAACCCATGCCTGAATGAGAACAATCTATTATGTGAAAATGTGGATGAATCACAAAGCACCAATTTAGTTGCCATCTTTTCTTCCATTAACCAATACTTAATTCTAGCTAGTACAGGATTCTGATTTGTTTCTTTCCACTGTCATTTTAATCATGATAATATTGAAATGTGTTAAATAGGCTAAATATTGAAAGAAATAGAATAACAGTTTAGAAGTGAAGGCATACTTTATAAAATGACTGTGTCATCAGATGTGATATTTTTAAATTTGGGATATCAGGAGATAAATAAAACCTGATCTAATTTGACATTCTTCCAAGCAAAATAGTAGAATAATAATGCTCTAACGTATCAGTGCTTCAAAGCAGGCTATCTGAACAATACAAAAGATATGCGTTCTGGTACTGTGAATTTTCGGCCAACTGTGCATCAACAAGTCCATAACGAAATTTCTAAGAAGTACTTTTCAAAGGTTACCTGCAATGAAAACAACTTAAAGAAAAATTACATTATGCTTATTTATGATACTATCAAAAATTCATTTCTACACTCAGAAATTTTATAAATTGTATATATGGTGGAATTTACTTTTGCCTTTCTTTCTGAAGACAAATACTTCTAACCCATTAATTCAAAAGCATTGTGAAATGCATGGTATTAAAATTTCTAAGTGCAAAACAAGCAACATTATTAATTGGAAAGGGAAAAACCATAAATCATTACTTAATCTGCCAATACAGAAATCAGTTGCAAAGTCTTTAAAAATACATCCGTAGCAACATTAAATAAAATAATAAAACAAGATTTACAGCTTAAAAAAGATAAAAACATAATGTTGACCAGCTTTTGCCAAGGCATTTGGCTCAATGCAGAAGAATTTATACAACCATACATCACAACTATTTAGGAAGAGATGGAAATATATTGAGATGAAGCATGACTTAACCTAAATGACTGAAAAAAAATATTATTCAAAAGAAAAAGAAAAAAATGTGCAAAGCTGGCTGTGTCAATGCAAAGAAATTTTTAGTAAGAGGCAGATGTGTGATTGTGACAAAATTCTTTTACAGTGGGAAATTAAAAATAAGAAGAGTGAAAAAGAATCTTAAAGTTAACTCCACGTATTATCAAGAAAAAGCTCTACATCTGATATTTACAGAAGAAATTCCATTTCTTTACCCAATGACTTTCAGAGAGGGAGACTTCATCAAAACAAAGTCACACTTTGGAGAAAACCACTGCATTCCTTAAAAAAATGAAAACTGATACAGATACTACATATATTCCTTTCCAACATATTCCCACAAAACCCCCTGACTTTTCACCCAGGAACTGTTGTGCCTTTGGTCTCTTGAAAAGGGCTCTTTCTAAGTGCAAACTCACCACGATTGATGGACCCTGGAAAACAGTGGAAAAAGAATGGAGTACAAAACTTTCGGAAATTTTACAAAAAGCCATTCTATCACAGAAATCAAGATGCAAACTAGCCCCTCCCCAAAAAAAGTTGTCAAATCGAACATTTAAAAAAATTACTCTTGACAATTTAAATTTTAATTAAACAGCCCCAAAACCATTCTCAAAATGTGTATATACTTTCTGTATGAAGCATTTTCAAAGAAAATTGGGGGGGGGGATATAGCTTGATCTAAAAATAATACTTCATGGTTAGGCTTAAATTTGAAAACAACTGCATTTGGTTTAAAATGCACTAGTGTTAGTACATTTTTTCCCTCCTGCTGCATGAAATATCTCAGGGAGCTACCTGATTTTCTTAGACTATTTAAGCCACTATGAAAGAGAGGTGGAAAAAATAATTTTCCTAAAAAATTCATTGCTTTAAAAACAAGAGGCATGAAATTAATACAGTCAAATACCAAAAATCCGCTGACCTGAAATCCGCGTTGGCTCTCAAAATATAAACATTCAATTTACAGGTTCTGGAAAGCACAACATGGAGAATGGAATATCGAAGAAAAAATACTTACTGGATAATAACATCATAATTACCAAATAATAATGACAAGTAATGGAAATACCAAATTATTAACATCATGGTAAAAGTTTTTTCCCCTCCAATCTGTATTGAGGTAAGAATAAATCAGAGTTACTGAAAAAATTCTTTCAAGTGACCATTCTATTTCCCTTTGTGATTATTAAAAAAAAAAAAAAAACCTATCAAAGACTGCATTTATTTGTTAGCTGAATCACGGAATTATGTTTCCCAAACAACATTAGTAAATGCCTGGCGTAATGTATGGCCATTTTCTATGCTTATTGAAATTGAGAGTGATGACAGTGAATTTTCTGGTTTTTGGGGTCAGTGCAGCAAGAGTTAAACCAAGAGAATAGCTTTTATATTCGAAAGAAAGAGAAAATGAAGAGGCTTTACACAAAGAAGATATCCTTGAATAGATGTGTTCAGATGAGCCAACACTGGCATATCAGATACCTGATGATAAAATCACTGTCACTGTTTTGAACTCGCCACAGCAAGAAAATGATTCTGACACCGACACAAATACTGAATTTGATAGGACTCAGAAAATATCTTTTAACGAGGGTTTGGAACATGGTGATAAATACCTAGAATTTTTAGAACAGAGATGTGTCACAGAGCAACAGATTCTGACCGTATGTAATTTAAAAAAAAAAAAAATTACTCTGGAGCACCTTAAGTTTTAAAACAAACCTCTACCAGAAAAGTGTTAGAAACACGTAAAAAGAAAATAAATATTTCATGATTTATTAATATCCTTTATTTTTATATAACTTATTGTATATGTCTTTAATGCTTTTAAATATCCCTGTAATCACTAATATAAATTAATAATGTAATAAATATATATGTACATAATAATAATTTAATGCATATAATAAATTAATACAGTAATGTATATGTATATTATTGTAATAATGTATATATATATTATTGTAATAATGTATATATATATTATTGTAATAATGTATATAATAATTTAATTAACTGTATCTAATATGTCTTATTTATTTTACACTTTTAGTCTAATATTATGATTTATCTTTTCTGTCCTGAAATCCGCAAAATCCTAAAATCCGCACAACCTCTGGTCCCAAATATTGCGGATTTCTGGACTTCTACTGTACTTAACATTTAATAATTATAAAGCAAGTTGTAAATGAAGTTCATAGCATGTATAATAATTTTCTCTAAAAATAATGGTAATTTTTATTCAAAAAACTAATGGCCAATTTGTTCTGATAGAAATTCAATAACATCATGTAAGCATATAACAAAAGCCCCAATTAGATAATAGAATAATTCAAATGCTGATGATTTTAACATTTTAAATTTTTTTTTTATCGAAGATAAGAGATTAACGATTTCAAAGAAATACAGCTCCTTATACACAAATTAAAAACATTTATTCATAATACACAACATATTTTTAAAGTAATCTACTAAATATATGATAAAAAAAACTAGCTGTAATTAAAAGATAAAAACTGATACCTGCCTCATGCATTTTCTCTAAATGTAGATTCAATTCGGATTCTTTTAACTGGCTTTTTAGAAGATCTTCATTTAAAGATGATATTTTTTCACAAAACTCTCCTTTGGCAACTTCAGACTCAGCTATGGCACTTTCCATACTTTGCAATTTCATAAGAGATTCCTTCACACAAAGCAAACATAACATATGTGTATATATAATTAAAAGCAAATTTTGAAAGAATTACTTTTAAAATATAATAAAATGATAAAATATCATACTTTATTCGAATCTTGCAATTCTTTGAATTCTGATTTAATTTTCATTCTTGCTTCTTTTTCTTTTTCAAACAGTTCATTACACAGCTGTAATTTTTTTTCAGTTTCTTGAAGCTTATTCTGTTTGTCTGAGAGGTTAGCCTCAAGTGACTGCACAGTTTTCTCAAAATCAGTAAGCTGACTTTTCAATTTTTTGTTCTCAATTTCAAAAATTTCAATGGCTTTTGAATGGGATGATTTTTAATACACAAA